>JARHVA010000283.1:5007500-5222500 GCA_037957365.1 Torreya grandis | reverse complement strand
ACTTAACATAGTTCTCATTAAATTAGAACCACCATTACGTATCATCAATATCATTATCTCTAAATAAACTTTAAACCCCATGATCCACAACTCATAAAAATAAGGGTTTCAAAAATATGTTTATTAACTGGATCTCCTTTCCTATCCAAAATTTGAGAATGAAAATATATAGAAAATTATATCTAAATATTTCCTTTGAATTGAAAAAATGACACTTGATTTTCTTACCTAAAATGAAAGATATGATGATATGAAGTCACAAGTTCATAAATTACTATTTTCTTCAAGTAATCCTAGACTAACAACTTGTGATTGAGATATCTCTCTTAATAATACTCCAAAGCTAATTCAATTTGACTTGTTAGAAGTTATTTGAAGTCTACATTAAAATAAAAAAATCACCCCAATCCAATTCTTGAGCAAAAACTTATTGCATATGAAATATGTGGTCATTAAAGAACCAAAGCTAGTTCATAGGATCAACTTTGCATAGCCATATCTCCCTTGATATTTATCCAAATGCTTAGTATGAACACTTTTCATAAATATCTTAAAAATATATTTCTATCCACATAAAAATCACCATAATATAACCTATATGTAATAAGAATAACCCTCTGTAAGATGTTTTCCTTATAGAAAATAATTTGTAAAATGAGATAAACTTCCCAAAAACAAAATTATTCCACTTTGCACAAATTTATGCTCTGATACCACTTGTCAATATCTTCAAATGTAATAATTTAAACAATCCAAATAATATTCACAATAGAATGAAGATCAACACATAAAATATATATTGGTGGGCCAATATGCAATATATTAAGAAATATAATAATTACCCTTGAGGTATGGAAACACTATATAGAATTTCCTTAGGAAGGAATAACTCCACAAGCTTTCCCAATATGGGAATGCCACTTTAAGGGGTGAACCTCTAATATCCTTTTAAAAATAGAATATCAATACTTACTTAACATCCTTCACAATGATATACATCTTATTTATATAGACCTCTATCACTAATAATGGATGGCTAAATGCCTAATCCCAATGTAGGTTAGGTCATCTTCCAACATAATTAATTCCAAACATTACCCATTTTACCTGATACTAATCCTAAGAATCTTTTGAGTTTTGTAAGTATTTTTGGTGTAGCCATTATCTAATGATTATGATCTTCATTAAGTCAATATGTACACCATCATTATCTATGATGTATCCTATATATTGTACACTTTAAAAATAAAAATAAAACTTATCCATATTGGCATTTTTTTTTCATAAGGTGTCCATAACTTGTCAAGCCTACTATAGGTGATCCTTTCATGTCTTGCTGAAAATAAGAAAGCCATCTATGCAAGAAACCATAAAGGAACCATTTAATGTTTTCAAGCCATCATTCATTATCCACATAAATATTTCAGGTGCATTTCTCGATATGAAGGGCATGACTAACCATTAAAATAGACCCTTCTTAGACTTAAATGTTTTCTTAAAAAGTGTCAGTGGATCAATGAGTACTTGATGTTACCCTGACTTTAGATCAATATTTGTGAATAAATTTTCTCGCTTAAGTTGGTATAAGAGGTCACCAATATGTGGAAGTTGATACCTATTCTTGACATAGATATTATTAGGATCCATATATAAAATGCATTCACCTCATTCTATCCTTATTTCAAGAGAACAAATTTGGGCTTCAATAAGGTGATGCATTAATTTGAATATGAAATTTATGGATTAGATCCTCAATATATCACCTTATCTCTTAATTTTATAACACTGAGTACCTGTATAGTAGTCCATTTGGCAAGGTTTCCCCCATGAACCAATTCGATAGGATGTGTCACTTGGAAGAGTAGGGGTACAATAGTATGTTTAGTCAAGACAAATTTAGTGTAATTTATTAATATATATTCCACATGTTTTTGTTAGATACTTTGAATTTTTATGGTGTCTTACATGGTTGTAATGACCTATGGATTGCTCTTGGGACAAATAAAAATTAGCATAAAATTCCCAATGTGACCAATCACGTGCCTATATTACTTTGCACTAATCAATTCCATTATATTCTTAATAGGAAACTTAGGGATCCTGTAGGATTTCCTTCATAAGGTGATGATGACATTTTAGGTCTTGAACTGATAGATTCCATCTTCATGTCATAAACCTATATGGATGCCACACCACACAATACCTCATCTTTGAATGACTTAATTATGTATGGAGGAAACATTTGCTGACTAACACAAATATATCTGCCTTGGTTTAGCATATGATAGAGTATGGATATGGATGAGGTGTTATTTTTAGACTCATTCTTCATTAAATTTATATAAAATATATATTATTATCAATCACATTGTGTATGATAAATTGAATAAATCTACCTTGCACCCACATTTTTTAATAAAAGGGGTGTTCTTCTTCCTAAGATAATGATGGTGCAACATATGTTTTATCAACAGTAGAATAAGGGTTAGTATTAATGATTTTATTACATGTTTTAATAATATGGAAAAACTTATCATCCTCATTAGATGTTTATATCATATCAGTTTCATGTGCCTCTAGAAAAAATGTCCTTTTGGAATGACATTCATTTGTGTTTTGAGGCATGCTCCTATGGTTTTCACACCATTTTCCAACCCCATGCTATGGGATTTCTCATAGGAAACTTTGATTCTTCCATTGTTTTGGTCCTATCTTTTTTGTTCCTTACTTCCATACTTGGAGTTGCCTCTCTTAATTTGTTGTGCTTGATTTCCTGCAAGAAATTTCTTCTTTTATTTGTACTTTTTCCTTGATCTTTTTTGTATAGCAATGAACTTATCCCATCATTTCAATAGTTAGGAATATGATCTTTGTTTGGATATTTAAATATAGATATATTTTGTATTTGAATAATCTATACCTTTCAAAATCCTTGACATTGATTTTTTCGATAGAAAATGGAAGATATTTGTGTTGTTTTACACAAATTGGTCCTTTTGTTGTAGTAATTGTAACTTCATTTACTTCTCTTCAAGCATATTCTAGACAATACTCTTTTTAAAAACATCAACAAATTAACTCTAAAATGGATCTATGATGACTTTACCTTCATCCCCTATGTCCTCCTTAGATTGCTCAAGATGAGCATCCCACCATTGTTGGACATGAGGTTCAACTTTTAACAAAGAAAATGTTTTTTCTCTAAACTTGAGAGTGTTTATGAAAAATATTAATTTAATTTTGTGGTCTAATTTTCAAGGGCACCTGTTTCTATTTTACACTTAAACATTAGGATATAAAAACTTACTTATAAATTAAAGGATGTGGACCCTTGGAATGGAATCCTTTCAAGAGGTGTTAATGTTCTTCTTGGCATTTTTTGGAGGATCTACATGAATTAGATCATCATTTCATCCCTTTAATTTTGTATAGCCTCTTCGAGAATTGTATTTACTAAGTCTAAGGAATTTGTTGTTCCTATTTACCTTAATTTTGGCTTTAATCAAACTAGGGTAAAAAATTTACACTAATGTATAGATCTAACAAATATGGCATTAAATTATACAAATCAAATCTACTCTATTGTATAAATCAAGAACATAACTCAAGTGTGGAATAATAATGATAATTATAATGAAAACAATACTAGTTGAGATGGTGGGATCACACCTTAATTAATTTTTGGAAATTTAATCCTAAATTATAATATTGTAGACTGTCTACCACCTATGTATGCAATCTGACCTACTTGGACATATTCATTGCTATGAACAATGACCATCAAGTTTGGTTGGGAATGCTGAAATTGACATGCATAAGTTTTATAGATTTGTGATTTTTTTCATTGCTTCACTATCTCATGTGGTTCTTTCCTATACCTTGATTTCATGTTTCATTCAAGAAAAATGACAAAATGTTGTATTCCTTCTTTACCTATCTTGGCATAATGATATTTCAATCCAGAAGAGAGAAGTGAGAAGTAGATGGATCGGGAA
The DNA here is from genome assembly GCA_037957365.1 of Torreya grandis. NCBI lineage: Eukaryota > Viridiplantae > Streptophyta > Pinopsida > Cupressales > Taxaceae > Torreya > Torreya grandis. The sequence continues at coordinate 5,218,505 of JARHVA010000283.1, read as the reverse complement.
ACTACCAAATTAGGGTTGTAAACTACATATCCTACATGTTGAAATCAAACTCGTTTTAGTCAATACAATGTGTGGATAATGTGTTTAAGGTGGGGCTTCAACCTGCTCTCCCTAGCTGAAGATGCAACCATATTTCACTTAAACCTTATTTTGGTACAAGATGAAATGATGTGATGTAATTCATTTCAATAGATATAAATATTTATTAGGTGTTCCTAGATTTGAAATGGAATTGATCATTGTTTTGATCATTCATTATAGTTATTTATAATCTTAAAATTCTAATAGACTATTTGTATATATAAGCTTATTATGAATTTAATTAATCACTAATTATCATGTAAAATCTAACAAAAAAATGGATCCAAACAATAAACATATGCCAATACGAGCATAAGGGTCCAAAAAATTCAAAGGGGTAGACTTTTAGGTCTTACGAGTATGCCTAGGTCAAACTCATAATAGTTATGAGTCTATGTAGGAAGAAAATAAAAATGAGGAGAGAGAGAGAGAGAGAGAGAGAGAGAGAGAGAGAGAGAGAGAGAGAGAGAGAGAGAGAGAGAGAGAGAGAGAGAGAGAGATAAACATACCCATGTGTATAAAAAATAAAATGATAAAATGAAAAATAAAGGAAGAGAGGACCACATGATCACACAAAAAGGAAACGACACATAGATAAGTGAAAATTAACCCCTAAATAAAGGTGATGACCTATATGAATAGAATAAATATTCAAATCATTTTAATAAGAAGGCTTATACCAAAATTATGTGTTTATAGTTCCTTCTCCTACATCCATATGTGATCCCTTGCATCTATCAAAAAGATAGATGGATTTGTCATCTCCAAACCAAAATTTTGATAGTTTGAATTCATTTGATGGGACATGCAAGATTTAAATTACTTTGATGTTATTGATCTAGATTCAGGATTCAATCCCAAGGACAACACACTAAATATTAGGAACTAGTGTTTTATAATAAAGTCAAACTCTTCTAAACAAAATTGACACATATTTGTAGGATTAATAAACAAAGGTTTATTTCAAGATAATAAGATAGTTTCTAGAAAGAAATCAAACTATATTGAAGAGATATCAACTATCCACTCTAAATCACAATAGGGTAAACCCTTGTATTATAGCTAAAGAAAACTAATAATAATAATAAATTACTTTAAAGATAACTAAAGCTAACAAAAAACCTCAACATGTATTGACATGTGAATAAGAATTTTATTTAAAGCTAAACAAAGCTAATAAGATACTTTCAACATGCATAGGAATGCAAATAGAATAACTCCTAAGAATAAGATATCTACTAAAATAAGAATTGGTAATAATAGCTAGTTGGGTTGGGCCATTCTATTAGGACTAAATTTTATGGGTATTTTTTTATTTTTTTTATAACAGTTTTCTAAAAATATCAGCTTGATAGAAACACATTAGCATAGATTTAGCTATATGGAAATAATTTATAAGCTCTAAAAAATTCTTTGAAGTCCTTCAAAACTTTGATTTATGTTGTGTTATTTTTTTCAAAAAATAAACATATATTTTCAAAAAATAAACCATTACTCTTATCTAGTGGTCCTTGGTCACTGTAGTGATCAACTCTACTTTGAAGTGTGCACTTACACCACCTACTTCATGGCTAAGCATACATCTCAACATAGGGGGAAGTGTAGATATTAAAAATGGCCCAATTGTATTTATTTCATATTATTTTATATGTTTTGTCCACATTTATTTATATATGGGTGATTGGTGAAAAGTAATATTTATTAAACTGTTATGGTAACTTATGCAGTTTGAATCCTTTTCATGCATCCATGTGCAACCCTATATTTACTTTGTGTTTATTTGGTCTTGTTATGAAGGTCATTTGTATTGTCCTAAAATGTTTATCTATGTCCCCCTTTAATCAAGTACCTGCCCAACCATTTTACATTATATGCTTTTAGTGGTTGGAGATCAACATGCGTGCTAATTTCACCAGAGTTTGATTTCAATAATTTATAAATAAAAAATAAAGTAGCTTATTTAATCATCATACATAATTACCTATCATATTGAGTTAACATTGAATGGATACAAGGTATACTCTATTATTATATTTTCTAACAATTATTTATTTATTTTTTAGTGTTGAAAGATTAGAAAGGCTAAGGGCCAACAATAAACCTCTCTACATAGGCCCCCAAACTGAACCATTATCCATTTAAAATTTTTAGGACTAGGGCATCTTAAGAGATCATCAGTCATAGTGCATGAATTTAGGGCAAGATATGAAGTAATATAAGCAAGGGTGAAAAGTCAAAAAAAAAATTTATATGTGGCAGTCCTTGAGCAAGATTGTTTGTATGATCTTCATAACATTATTTATTCAAATATATATTTGGTTTCGACATATCATATAATCTCAAATTTATACATGCATAATTAAATTACAATACCAAATTTGATGAAAATAATTAACCAAGCTAAAACCCTTTTATTCTTTCCTATATTTGATTATGCATTTAATTACCCCAGAGGCATTTCATTGCCAAGCCACATTTTAGGATACATCTTTGCATTTTTTAGATGCCAATTCAAAAAACTTGTACTCCTTAATTTTAGTTGTTAGCATTAAACTAATTAATTTTGGTTGTTATTAATTATATTTTTCCGTGATAGGACTATTGATAGTTGACACCGCTTCCCATTATTTTGTATGTTATGGCTATTTAATGGGTATGCCCATAAAATATTAATAGATCACACAACATGTATGCCATTGATATGTGGTGTACATGTGTTGTTAATTCATTGAAGACCATCATACAACTTTATGTTACAGCCTTGACCCACCATCTCTCCACCATTTCAATCTATATATTAAGATTCATATGTGTTGTTTAGGATTCATATGTGTTATTCTTTGTTGATAGTGATGAATAATGGTAGGAAGTAGGTGAGGTGCAGGTGACCCCTGATAATTGAGTTCATCTAGTGGGTGGCCATATGAGTATGTGCCTATTGGATATATCTTGACCTGTAAGAGATGATTTCTTACAATTTTTAGTTAATCATCTCAATGAAAATATGTAGGGCTTAGTGTATCTACTATGTATAAAATTATTTCCAAGTCTGAAAGTGGTTCCTTGTTTTCTTAATCTAAGCTCTGATGTACTTACTTTAGATTGAAGGTTTTTGTTGAAATGATTGTTTTCTTGCCAATTCTAGCCGATTTCTAATGATAATACATGTCAACCCACTTTTAGAGGTTTGATTCTCCCATAAGTATATCATTAGTTGGACTTTTTCCAGTTATCATCTCCATCAACACAATACCATAGCTGTGAACATTCACCCTTTGTCGATATCTTCCCACTCACACCATATTTTGCATTGAACAAACAAATAAAGAGTTCATCTATTATATTAAATCATATACATGCCAATTAACTATTAATTATTCAAAAAATAAGTAATTGGTCAAATGTAACCAATGTATTTTTTGAGAGACAAGGTTGAAGTCAATGATTATATGGAGTTTGACAAGCATAGGATTAATAAATTTAGCTCCATCACCACAATGAATGTGGTTGTGGTGGAGAATAGGTGGTTGTGAACCCTTATGTTAGAGTTGTATGTGGTGGATGTGCCTTGGGGAAACACCAAAGTGGAGACCTGCATGTTTGACGATAACATTTTTTGCTTTAATTTATAGTCTTTGGTTTAGTTGTTCGATCATCTTGTACAACAACAAAAAAAATAGGATAAATGAAAGGTATAATACTTTGAGTTGGATATGTCTATTATTTTATTTAAATCCAAATCATGAGTGTCACACATAAATTACAATGTTGCACGAGGTGTTTAACGTTGGTTTTAAAGGATTAAAAAGCTCTATGAAATTGTCTTTGCACCACATAAATATGTGGTAATTTTTTTGGTTCTAATTGAGTATTTTGTGGTTTGGCATTGGAATGTTGTAAGAACTCCACATGGTAAACTTTCAATTCAAGCATCTTGTACTACAATGAAAAAATAGGATAAATAAAAGGTATAATACTTTAAGTTGGGTATATCTATTATTTTATTTAAATCCAAATCATGAATGTCACACATAAATTATAATGTTGCACGAGGTTTTTAACACTAATTTTGAAGGACTAAAAATCTCTATGAAATTATATCTGCACCACATAAATATGTGGTAATTTTCTTGGTTTTATTTGAGTATGTTGTGGTTTGGCACTAGACTGATGTAAGAACTCTACCTGGTAAACTTTCAAACCAACCTGATTTTAGATATGATTAACATTTTAAAGAAAAACCTACCCTTAAACATTTACCTTATTCCAAAAATGAATACACCACATCATGTAATCTATGTCAATGCATTTAGTAACGTGAAGTGAAGAGATGACAATTGTCTTTCATGTCAATGCATTTAGTAGTAAAAAAGGAGCTTTGCCTACTATTGCACAGTTATACTCTTACATTATCGAATGTGTATTATTATGTCATAGAAGTACCATCCAAATGAAAAATATTAATTACCTTAATGGGAAAACAAGAGCATGCATATGTTTATTGTAATAAATGTGTTTCTCCTTATGTATTATAGGGGGCATTGATGTCATTGTAGGGTTTTGAAGTGATTTTTTTGGTCGTGAATGGCTGGTGGGGAGGCCAAACCATGATAGATGGCAAGTAGAATTCACTTTAGATTTTGAGGTGTGGGGAAAAATGGTTGCCTAGAAACTCAAAATGACATTTAATATACACAAAAAACTATTTTGATTTATTTACAAGTTTGTAATTAAGTATCATATAAGAGAGGTATGAGGGGTACGTGATGGAAGGGAGTGAAGTTATCAATTTAATTTTGAATATAAAAAGGAATGACAATAAGGAATAAATTAGGGTGTGTAATGATACGATTTTAGATTTTGTATCTCTTATCAATATGATACTAAAAAAAATTCTATTTGTTAGATTTGTTGTTTATACAGTTATATTATTTATATTTGAATTATGTAAATGATTACATTTATGTTTGGGTGTGACTTTATTTTTTTTCCATTTTATTGAATTTGAATGATTGTAAAAATTGTTCACAACACGTGTATGGTAAATAGTAAACATGTAAAAATTATTTTGATGATTGTGTTTTTCTAATTTGAGGCTCACACCTCGCTCAAGTAATGTAATGTATTTATATTTTTGTTTTTTGTGTAATTATTACTCTTGTATGTTTAAATAATTTTAAGATAACTTCCATGAGTAGTCATTAACATAATGACTATTGTTTCCTTGTGTATTTTGGTAATAATCACAAGGTAAGGGGCCCACTTAGCACACAAGCACAATAAGATGTTGTTACTAGACAGAGAAATGGTTGATTAAACAAATGGGGAAGAGAGAGAGAGAGAGAGAGAGAGAGAGAGAGAGAGAGAGAGAGAGAGAGAGAGAGAGAGAGAGAGAGAGAGAGAGAGAGAGAGAGAGAGAGAGAGAGAGAGAGATGATGATGATGATGTGTTCCCTTTCACTTGTCATTATATTATTGTGTTTGTTGAGGTGTTGAAAGAAGATAGAAGGCCACAATCGTAACACCCTCCAACCTCAATTAAATGGCATATTTAGTAATATGTTTTTATTGATTATGCCAAAGGCATTGCATTGCCAAGCCACGTCCTTAGATTTGTCTCCAGATCTAAAGATTCATTTTCATTGTCATTTCACACCTTGAGAAATTGGATTCACATGCTCAACAACCCTAATAACTTGCCAAGTTTCAAAGTTGAACTTCATGCACCAATATTCTTCTGTTTAAATCTGACGTAGACTTGTGGAGTGGAGTTGATATACAAAAGATCATATGTGTCCCAACGTAAAGCTTATCTTAAAGTATGACCTTTGTACCTTTTCCATTTGTATATTTGTTTCATTATAGTGCTTTGAAATTTGATGAGTGGGTACCCATGGGTATATATATTATATTACTATAATAATACTAGTATATTAATATAATATAATAATTTATATTAAATATTATATATACACTTAATTTATATATAATTTATATTTATAATAATTAATTATATATAAAATATGCTATGATATTATATTATAAAATATGTTATATTTGTAATTAGTATATAAAAATATTAAGCCTTGAATCTCAATGTCTTATCCCCACTTTAGTGGTATTGTAGTGTTGAATTGAGGTGCACATCAAATGTGGAGCCTTGTCATGATCAAATAAGCTCTCATGACATCCTTATTCACCCTTGACAATAGAAATCGACCAATGAAAGATGCCACCAACCTACATGCTTTAGACCCCTTACCAATGGATGTAAGTCATGTGAATCCATTAGTTTCCTTAAATTGGGGTATGATGTATGATATGGGCCCTATAACACATATGATATCACCTAAACTGCCATGTCATTGCATGTCACCATCACCACCCAACTCACCTTGAAATATTTCACCACTTGCATGTTTAGTATGGCCTTGCCCTTTCCCAATACTTTGTCATTACTCAAGTTCACCATGAAATTGAATGTCTCCTCCCTACACAAATCATTGGCATGTTGTATGAAGAAACATTAACCTCCACTAGAAATAAAGGAGTATTTTTTATTAACCCTACATGCACAAAATTTAATATGGGGTCAAGAATCAAGAGTTTTGAGTGATGTATGATAATTGATTTACTCTTCTTCACTATATAAAACCTCGCTTTACCAAAATAGAAAATTCCATCCCTTTCGGTATAACTTACACTCTTCAATATGGAAATGCATCCTTCACAAAAGAAGCTATAATATTGGGGGTGGTGCCTAATTTTAGATACATTAGATTGTCATAGTGCTTGGAAAGAATATGTAAAGACTGGTGGGGATTCAAACCTAGGTCTAACAGACTACCCAAAATTTGCAGTGTTTGTGATCTTGTCAGCAGTTTTATCTTTCCTTTATTCACTGAATAAAAATAAGTAAGCACTACTATTACAAATACAATAAATGTTTTTAGTGTTATGGAGAATGAGAATAGAAAAATATTAGAAATGTTTATATCCATATATATTTGCATATGGAATCTTGCATCGATTGGATAGAATATATAGAGGCATCTTTCATTGAAGAAGTCTTTTCAAAATTTTATCTAATTTGTTTGAGTCATCGAATTAAGTTTTAAATAGTTAAAACAATCAAAATTTTAATCTAATTAGTTTTAGACTCATCTAAATTGACACGAGGTACATTCTCTACATTTTTTGACGAGTCATTGGATATTTGACTCTATTTTTCATTGAGATGACACTTGTTTGAATCCTATACTAGATAATTGAAACGGTTTTGTAGAAGCTACAAATTGCATTGACATATGTGATAGTCACTAAACTTTGCACATGCATGTTCCCAAGCTTCTTCGAGTTCATCACCTAAAATGCATTTCCATTGCTTCTCACCATCATCACCTAGCTCACATGTAAATATTTCACCATTTTCATGTTTTGTATGGCCTTGCCCTTCCCCACCACCTCGCCATTGCTTAAGCTCATTGTGAAATAAAACGTCTCCTTACTGCACAACACGTTGCCATATGAAGGAACACACAAGGCCCTATTTTCCACCATCACCTCTACCAGAAATATCATATTATTATTGCTCAACGCTTCATGCATAAAAAGTTAGACAACGTCAATAGTCATAAGTTTCAAGTTTGATTTACAGTTTTTCACTTTACAAAACCCTATTTGATCAAAACAAAAAATTACATCTCTTTCGACATGTATTTTTCAACCACTGTTAATTCAATATTCTTTAATGAATTTTAAATGTTAGATAGTGGTTAATTCATTGTACACATAGAAATCACCATCTATATAAAGGTTGTCATAGCTATCACAATGTTTTATAACAGTTGATTCATTCATTCTATTCATGTTTTATAATGGACGATATCTACAACTCGTCAATTCAATGAGATTTTCCGATTTTTCATATTGTGACTTCCGGAATTTCAGGAGCCTCCATGACGGACAAATATGCATTTCGGTGCACTTTTATCAACGTCTCGTCAGCCAAAAGTATTACGTAAAGTTGGCCAATTCGTCTTCACGCGTCAAATGTTGATATCTTTTTTAGTGAAAAAATCTTAACTTTATTCTTTACGCGTCAAATTAATCTTAACTTTAGTCTTCACACGTCAATGATTTTATCCTCTGATAAAGTAGTTTGTTACGGATGAAGTTCTTTGTTTAGGTAGGTTGTAGTTGTACATATTGGAAGCGTCATGCTCTTCATTCATGATTATTTCAAAATATATATATACATTTCGCTTTTGAGATATATAAAAGATTTATTTATTTTTATCAATTTTTTTTTATATATTTTAGAAATTTGTTTAAATGATTTTTTTAATAATATTTGAGGGCGGTTAGTGATTATGAATCGCATACGGTTTATATTCTTTACACATGTTTTTGGGTAAGTTTAATGATATTATATGTCAGAGATATCACTTAGATAAATGGATTCGATATGTGTGAAAACTAAGGACAAGTTTTTCACTCAATGTTTGCCCAATTTTGTTAATTTTATATCAGTTTTTAAGTTTAGAAAACTATCAACAAGCATTAGAAACATATTATTTTTACTAGGATACAGGGTCAAGTATTATGAAGACCAAGGTTTAACTCTGATATAGAGAATATGGATTACTATTCGACGTAGATGCAATTGTATCTACTTTTCCTTGAATTTTGGTATGAAGATATTGTAAAGAAATAATTAATTCGATTGGAGAATAGATATCTATAATACAAGTCATAAAACATTGCTCTATACACAAATATGTGTCAGGTGGATTTGATTTAGCTCTTCCCAAAAATAATTTTACCAAAAAGAAAATCGATATGCTATGAGAATATAACATTCAAATACCAAAGATATCACCAATATGGTTATCTTCAAATATTTTGTCAAAGTGTTTCAAATATCATACTTGATAGTATGTTGACTATACCTTTGAAGTCAACAACCAATAATTTTCAATATAATATATATGTAGAAGGGTTCAAATGGGTTAAAACATATGTAACACACAAAATGCAAGGAAGATGAAGGGGTCTCAATTTTTACAACAATTTATTTTTCTCTTCTTCAACATGATGATAAGGAGCATTATTATATTTGATGAAAACCCTTAGAGAAAGGGCTAATTTGTGGATTAGGGAAACATAACAAAGGGGGGGCGGGGGCGGGGGCGGCTAGGAGGAGGGGGAAGAAGATTTTGTATCTATTCCATATATTAATCCTCAAGCTATAGTGGTGGCAATCATTAAGGAATCTAGTTTGATAAAATATTCTCAAATGGGAAATAATAATGCTTTGGATCCCTTGGAAATCAAGCGAATGATATTCATGTCGATTAGTCAAGACAAAAAAGATGATGATAATTAAGTATTGATACTTATTGTAATACGAGATATATCTCATGCGATAGATATGACCAATAAAACTCTAATAACTAGGAGCACAAGAATATTTAATTCATCTTTAAGACAAATAACCATTACAGAGATAGAAAATTAAAAAGGGAAACTTGAGAAACTTACTTTGCTAGGGTTTGCATGTTTGACTTGTGTTGCTTTGTTTGAACATGTTACGCCTTGTTGTCATACCAATTATGTGAGATTATCAAGGCCAAGCACGCATTTATTACACATTAATATCCACCCATTGTTTCTATTTAGATGGCCCTCGACCAATCTATTGCAACTATTGTCGTAGATAGTGGGAAGGATGGCACCAAAACAAGCATGAACATTTGTCCAAAAGGTTTATAATGAGGTATAGAATTTGATATTCTTCTTCAGCCTATTTTTTATTTGCAAGTAGATGTTGTCAATAGTGTTTATAAGTGCTAATAAAACAATTTCCTTATTTCTTATTATGTTGGCCATATCCCCTCTGAAGAATCCCTTAATGCATGGATTCGTTATTACTAAGAACCCTTGGGTTTCCAGATCACTAGTATCCAGAAGTTCACCAAGGGTTTACCCCCTTCCTTCAAGGAGCCCTCTCAAGTCCAAGCCATCATTTCCAGGTAAAATTATTGGTTCTTAAGGAATACCCTCATGATTGTTTCCCCTTAGATTCGTCAAAGTTTCTGAACAAACCTCCCTTAAGGTGCCTATTTGGGTTGAGCTTCCAAGTCTTATGATTACTCTATGGGTGCTTGTCAATGATATTGTTAAACTCATAGGGTAGGTTCTTTGTCATGAGATAGATAATTTTTACTATGCATGCCCCAATAAGCTTGTTTGTGTTGAGGTTGATTTTATTAAGGACTTGAAAGAGTCTATTGACATTCAAGTAGGGATAACCACTCCTCAAAAAAAGTCACCTAATTCAATCTCCCAAACACCTGTTTTAGATATCAATCTCAAACCATATAATTCACAATTTCTCTTTATGGTACGCTCAAATCCTTTTGTTGAGCAAGCACATGATGAAGAAAAATGATGGTTAGTAGTAAAAGAGTCATCGAAAATAAGGGTTCCAAGCCATCCAAAGTACTCCTATTTCCAAAGCCTCTTAGGAGGATTGAATGGATCTTGTTTACCCCTATTAACCCCTCCAATCTCATATTTCTCTAATGGCCTCTCATAGTCAATTTTCTCAAGTTAATCAGTTACAAGTTCTTCTCATGTTGGGCACACCCTATATAAGAGGTCCTACTCATTGATGGTCATATAATTTGCCTTTTAGTAGTGGTGACTCTCCTTAGGAGGACAATGGGGCTAAACTCTACTCTATTTTTCTTGGGGATTTCAGTTTGCCAAACCAATAATTTATGTCAAGTAATTTATTTGTAGTACTTGGTTTAGGAGAATATATAGAGGATGGTCAAAGAGAACTACTCATAGAATATTCCTCCTAAAGAATATTCTCTCCTCAAATATTTGGTGTCTCATAGAGTCCTATAAATTATGTATAGGCACTCCTTGTTATCATTTAGGAAGTTTAAGTTTCATCTATTTTCAAGAAATTAAGATTTCTATATTTTTTCTACAATTTGCCTTGAGAAGTATTTGGTTTGACATGTCTCACTTTTCCATTTCACATGAAAATGGAAGTGGTGATGCTAGTATTTTGGTTTCCCAAAATTCGCCCTCTTAATTGTGTCCTTAGGGAAAGATCCATCACATAGAGTTATTTTGGCATTACTTGACATTGATGGTCACTCCTTAAGGGTTCTTAATATTTATGCCCCAAATGATGGACCTAAAAAATGACGTTATAGCATTATCTTGTTGAAACTCTACCACTCTTCACTTGGCTGATATGTGGTGACTTTAATATGATTAAAAGTATCAAGGACAAATTTGGTGCCCTCTCAATGCAGTGGTGTGTGGGAGATCATAAGGCATGGTTTTATTTCAAAAACCAATGGGGCTTAGTGGACTCACTCCATCAATGATGTGATTTAAATAATGCATTATGTTTAACGTGGTCCAACTACCATGCTGACACTGATAAGGTCCTCAAATGATTGGATCATGTCATTTTTTTATAACAACACATATTATCCTTTTCATTCTTTGATGTAAAATTTGTCACTATCCATTCAAAAATTGTCCTTTCTGATCATAGTCCCATCACCTACAGAGTGGAGTGGGGAAATGACCACTTCAAAGTGCCACACAATAAATTATTTATGAAAACACACCTCCTCTACCATAAGGGCACTATCTGTCTAATCATTAGATTTTAGAATCTCACTCCACAGCTGCCTTATGCCTCTAGCTAAATTGAGTGGGAGAATGAGGCAATCAACTACATTGTAACCTTTCTTTACCACTATTGTAAGTAGATTGCATGAGTCTTAAATTGGCACGATGGTGCTAAACTCAAAGAGTTCCAAAAAAGGTATTTTATCCTTGAGAACAACCCTTCTCACTTACATTTAAAACCCATAGTAGCTTCTGTCAAGCACAAGATCAAAGTTGTTGTTAGCCATATAGCTAGAGGGGCACAAATTTGAACCCATCTTCATTATCTTAAAGTTGAGGACTATGCCTCAAAATAATTCTTCAAGTCTCTCAAGGCCAAAAAAATTAAGGATGAAATCAAATCCATAAAACTTACCCATCAATGCCTTACTCATCTACCTAAATTCTCCTCAACCATTTTGGAATTATATAAACTTGTGTTTCAATCTTAGGAAGATTCAGTGGAAAAAGCATAGGCCTTAAAATAATGTTTGGATGTGGTGACCTACAAGCTAATTCTTCCAGAAAATATAATTTATGATTCCCCTCTTTATCTTGAGGAAATCTTTCATGTAGTGAAATCCATGGCCAATGGAAATGCTCTAAGTATTGATGGTTTCTCTTGTGAATTTTATAAAGCTACTTGACATTTTATAGGGCTCAAATTATTGCAAGTTTACAAAGAAGTCCTGAAAATAAAATCATTGGGTTTTCTCATAATTAAAGGAAACATCAAGTTTATTCCTAAATCCAGTGACCCAAATATTATTACCAATTAGCATTCCATCACCCTTCTCAATGTTTCTTATAAAATCATCACCAAGGCCCTTATGAATTGTCTTTGCCTTATCTTACCTACCATCATCATACAAGAGTAAACCAGGTCATTAAGAACCAATATATCTTAGATAATATTATATATATTTGGGAAGGAATGGAATAGGTTTCATCTTTTCATCAATAAACCATATTCCTAAAAATTTATTGTAAGAAAGCTTATGATCGGATTGAATGGCCCTTTATTCTTTCTATGCTTAAGGCTTTGGCTTTGGCCAATTTTTTATTTTGACAATGTAAAATTTGGTTTATCAAGATTCATCTTGCCTCACTATCAATGGGAAAAAATTTAACAAATTTGTATTTTTTCGCTCCATTAGGTAGGGTTGGCCATTGGGTCTGGCCTTATATGTTTTAGCAGCCAAGGTGTTTAGCTATCTTATTACTCATAGAGTTGAACGGGGGTTCATCATAGGTAATTAATGGGAACTATAATGATGATACTTATCTCACTCTTGATAAACAATAAAATTCATTTGAATAAAAATTTCATTGCATTGACATCTTTTGCAAGGCCTCGGGTTCTAGTCTGTGATGGGCCAAAACCCACTGTTATAGGTAGAGCATGATGCCCATGCCTAAGTGGCTGAATAAATATCACTGGAAGTGGATATATAAGGGAAAGAGATTAAAATTATTTGGTAGTACCTTTGAGTTTGAAAATTATAATTTAGATATGTGGCAATATATCATTGATAAAGTGGAAAAAAGGTTGCTTACTAGATATCCAAATCCCTCTCTTTAACGTGCTAATTTCATGTTTATACCAAGATTTTGGAAACCACCCACATTTATTATTATTCCTAATTCCCCCCCTTGAAAATTAACTTATGATAAATTAGAAAAGGTTATTATAGATTTTATATGGCCCAATGCTAAGCAAAATTGAGGTTATCATAGGGTTGTTTGGGATACTTCCTATTTTCCTCAAGATAAATGAGGTATGGGAAATTTTTACATATGAAAAAAAATTATTTTGCTTTGTGCTAAATGGGTGGTTTTAAAATTTTATTAATGAGTCCTTAAAAATCCTCATTATGCACTACATTTCCAAAGTTGCTCCTTATGGTAAGGCTAGTTGGAAAAACATCAGTTTCACTCTCTATTGGTCATCACTACCCAAGTCAAAATTGAAGGTTATTTTGTTGCCAAAAGCATATAGAAAGCTTTTGAATCTGTCAAACCCTTTCTAAAATGGGTTGACAATGTTTTTTTTTCAGTGGTATTTATTTCAATGATCATAATATTTGGTGGTCCCCCATCATGACTAATACCAGTCTTCCCTTAGCAAAAATGCTAGGTATAAAAGCTATGTATTTATTCAAAAAGGAATTTTAAACTATTAAGGATTTGACTTCCTCATGTGATTGGATTCCATGTAATTTTCTAAAATACATATATAAGCACCTCTATTCATACTTACCTTCTATTTTTTGTTTCCAAGAATTATTTTTTGATGTCATGCTTCATAAGATGGGTTTGCAACCTCTACGTGTTTGGTAGAAGTGTTGGAGGTGGAACTATGACACTTAATTTAAAAAATATTGTCCATTTCTCATTTATCATATTATGATTTGGTTCTAATTAGTTTTGAAAAATTTAAATAGGCATTGAAATTTAAATTCCTGCCCAAGACCTAGCTCACTACACTTAACATAATTTGTAATTCCAAGCTTGAGCCCAAGCATGCTTACTTTATTTTTTTCTGGTTTACTAAGGCCTCCCTTTTGGGGAGTGTATTTTACACATTGGTAATTATCAACCTAATTTCCAAATTTGTTCAAGAGCTAAGTCCTTCAAACACCTATTTTGGACTTTCCCAAAAACTCAATCTACTTAGCATCGGATTCACATCTTTTTCCAAACTTTCTACCCAGAGTCATTCTCCTAGAATATGGTTTTATTTAGGGATAATTCTCAGTGGTTCGATTATATTGCTTCTCATTTGATCTTATTTAGAGCCATCATTTTAGTTCAGCTATAGAAGTATAGAAATGCAACTATGTCTAACAATAAAGAACCATCTTCTCAGTGTTGTGTTTATGACAAGGCAATTATTATCTCTTTGGATATTATGTAGATTCAAACTCAAGGCAAGAAGGTAGTGCTCAAATTTTAGTACTTACAATATTTTCTCATGCTAGTATAGCTTTTTATTCCATTTAATGGTTTTTTTCTACACATGTTTAGTTAGCTCGCTTAAGTGTCATTTCAAGTCATTGTGAAATATAATCCCACATTCATGAGGAAGTGATGACATGTTTATATTTAACCTATATAATGTACCTTCCTACAAATTTTATGGCTAATGATACTAATGCTAATATTTAAATCTTTTGATTGTTGAGTAATTGATTATTTCTAGCTTATGTTTGATTTTACTACTACACATATGTAATTTCTTTCTACATTCAAT
Source organism: Torreya grandis (assembly GCA_037957365.1). Classification (NCBI taxonomy): domain Eukaryota; kingdom Viridiplantae; phylum Streptophyta; class Pinopsida; order Cupressales; family Taxaceae; genus Torreya; species Torreya grandis. The sequence continues at coordinate 5,203,469 of JARHVA010000283.1, read as the reverse complement.
CATATTCAATAAATCCTTGATTGTGGCCTACTTCAACATGGTATCAGAGATTTTATAGAAGAGGAATTCCATTGGTATTATTATTAAATCTTGAGTTTCAACTTGCATGTCACAGATCTTCCATTCGTTGACCTAGCTATTGAAGATTCACTCTTTCCCATATTTTACTCTTCTTATGGGGTCCTTTGTTGATCTAGATTTAGAAAAAGAATAAGAGAAAGGTGTCTCTTGCTGGTCATATTTAATCTACCATGTTTTCATGCAAAATATCCTATACCATTAGATTCATAAGGTGTCAAAACCCTAAGATTAGTTGTAAATATGACCTAGTTTTGTGACAGCTGATTTTTGCCATTTTTTGGAGGGTTTTGAGCCTTTTTCAATACTTTTGTGCGAATCCATTCAATCTATGGTCTTCAGGGGAAAATCATTTCTAGTTTTTTCTAGGTTTTTATAGGTTTTGGAGATCCTTGGTGGGTTATTGGTGGATTTTTGAGAGGCTTATAAAATTTGGTGATTTTGTGATAAGTAAAGTTTTTGTACCTATGGGCATACCATCAGAACTTTGAGTCTTCCTTGTATTTTAGGAAATTGTAGCATTCTCAACATTTCTATAATTATCTCCATATCTAGCACCTATAAGGACCCCTCCTACATCTAACATTCTAAACCTTGATGGCTAAAAATGTAGGCTACATATTTGATGAAAAGTTTTGGCATTGGAACTATGGACTATGGGAGTAGTCCACAATCATGATATTGGAATTATCAACTACCAAAGTAGTGTGAAATTTTGACATTGAGAATTTTGACTGTTGAAACAATCCAAAAAAACAACATTGATATTATTGACTATAGGAGTAGTTGTAAATATCGATGACTACAGTCACCCAATGTAATACTAACACATTTCTATGATTGCAGGAAGGATTGACAATCCCTGCATCATGACTTTTGGGTGCAAGTGTAGTTTAAAACCACATTGTGGTAACTCTATAAACTTATAGAAACTTTAAGAGGGACCTACATTTTTTATGGAAAACCTCAATGTCAGACTTTATGATTGCAGGCATAGAGAACAACCTTAATGACTACAAAGATGCCCCAAAACTTTGACAATGTCCATGAAGATGTCAATATTAACCACATGAAGTGTGAAACTATTCATACATCAATCAAAGTGAGAGGGGGGAAAACTCAAAAAATGTCTTATCCCCTTGGTCATATGATGTGGTCACATTGAGGCGGCTTAACTCTAGCACCCTATCCAAAATTTTGCACAACCACATTTTTCTAAAATTATCAAAGTGGAGATTTCCCTTACCATTTAAAAGTTTAAATGCACATAATTTTAAATAAGGTGTTCCTTTTGAGGTGTTGTTTTTTTGAAAGTGTGAGTTCTTAAAGCTATATGCATTGGTAATATTATCTCGCCTTATAAATTTGAACTTTCATAGATTTGGGGGGTTGAATATCATTGTCTTTATTACACACTCAAATTGACATATACTTCCTTACTGTAATGGATCAGTCTCAAGTTTTGACTCTTACTCTATTCAACTATCATGAGTGGAAATTCAAAATACAAATCCTCTTTAGGAGTAAAGGCTTACACTGGATCACTATGGGTACAGAAATAGAATTGACACATGAAGAAAAGAAGGTGAAGTGGTACAACAAAAGTGATGAAGCCTACAGTCTATGTTGCTTATCTATGTCTCCTAAATTGTTCTTTTATATTGAATCTGTTACTATTCCAAATCAAGTGTGGACCATATTGAATAACTCTTTGGAAATCAAGACCTAATGAGAGGTCACGATTCAAATAATGAGCTCATTAGTTTGAGCCCAGATGACTTTGATATGATACAATATTTATTCACAAATTTTAAATCACTCAGGTTACATTTGAAATTGTATAGCATTGACAAAAAGTATGATCAATTAATTATTTCCATCCTTTCTAAATTGGGTTCTGACTATTTTATCTTCATTTCTACCTTCCACACCATCAAATGTGTCATTGGATCTACATTGACCATGCCATCCTTGGATGACTTTACTACTGACTTGACTTGGGAGAAAGATAATCTTATTCGAATGGGTACACTGAAGTCCTCCAAATTTCATGCCTTAATTGTGAGTCATGCAAGCAAAAGGCTTTCAGTAGCAAGGATAAAAAAACAAAATAAGAAGGACATAGAGTAAAGAAAGGGTTGTAAATATTATGCTAAGTTCAAAGCATTAAAAGAGTCCTCTTCCAACTATAAATTTAAGAAAGAGTGATTCACTTGTGGATACTGTAATAAATATGGGCATGATGAATCCAAATACATGAAGAAGCAAATTGACGAACTGACTAAGATGCTTGAGAATTTCAATATCAGTGTCCCTAATTCTTCCAATTAGATTTCAGTAGCACAGAAGTCTTATAAGGCCAAAGACAAGAAGGGAAAAGATAAAGGCAAAACACTTATTATAATTGCGTCCCAGTCTTCCACATGGGTTATTAACACTGGTGCCTTGTATCACATGGCTTCATCATAGGACATGTTTTCATACTCGAAGCCTTATTCTATGCCTTCCATCTTATTTGGTGATAATAATTCTTAAAAATTTGGTGGGAATGGATATGTTGAAGTGAATGATAGGACATTTCATGATGTTCTATGTGTTCCCTCTTTATCCACCAATCTACTAATTGTTTATCAAATCACTCACATTGGTTGGGAAAAGAAAGTTGAGTTTACACCCAATTTAGTGGTTATTAGGGAAGTAAACAATGACTCCATTTTTCCATTTGGGAAAGTAGATCACTAGTCATGATTGTATACTTTCTCACATTTTTCACCTAATCAACCCTCTACTACATTGCTCACTCATTCAGATGGGGTGAGTAAATTATGGCATGAGTGATTCAACCATCTCATATATTGCTACCTGAAGAAACTCATTCAGCATGACATGGTTTTAGGTTGCCACAAGTCAAGTTTTCTGATGGAGTTTACTGGGGTGGCATACTTAGTAGTCATCTTAAAGAGAAGTATGATAAGATAAAATTACAAAGAGCTGAATAGATATTGAATCTTATCCATAATGACATTGTTGGTCCATTTTCAAAACCTTCACTCAACAGGATTAAATGCATGCTTACTTTTATCGATGACTATTTGAGATACACTTGGGTTTAATTTCTTAAGAATAAATATGAGGTATTTGATCATTTTATAGTACTTCAAGGTGTTTGTAGAGAAATATTCAAGTAAATCCATGAAGATTTTATGCATCAATAATGGTGGTGAGTATATCAATAACCATTTTGAATAATTTTACACTTAAGAGGGGATTGAACTATAATATATAGTTCCATATAGTCCATAGAAGAATTGTGTTATATAGTGTAAGAATAGGTCCTTGAAGGAAATAGCCCACTGTATGATACACTCCAAGTCTCTTGCACCTCAGTATTGGGCTAAGGCCATCAACTATGATTGTTATATCAAAATGCATGTTCCTCATAAAACATTGAAGGGATTAACTCCTTTTGAATCTTAGAGTGATCACAAACCCACAATGAATCAGTTCTGAGTGTTTAGATCTCCTGATATGGCCCTTATTATGAATAAAAAAGGTAATTCAATGGACCCTTAGAGTCAACATTGTATCTTTGTTAGATATCCTAAGGGTGTTAATGGATACATGATATTCTCCATCCTAGCACTCATGAGTTATTCATTGATATGAGTGTTCATTTTTAAGAGATCCTTTCAGAATCTACACTTGACACCTCCCCCCTTCCTTAGATACACTGGGATTTGATGATAGTTTTGATGATTTAGATTTACTTGAGTAACTTCCTTATGATCCAGATTCTTCTTCTAGTTATGATGATGAGAGTAGTGATGAGGATTAACCTCCTCTTCCCAAAATATCTTCAGAGGATGATGAATCTCCTCATGACTCTTTGAGCATTGGTCCTCTTTGGGATAGACAGACACTGTAAAGTGATGGCCAATGGGTTGGAGATCCATCAGACAATAGGTAAACCCATTCATAATTCTAGGATGTCCCACATGATCTCATTACATATGTTTATGATCCACAATCATTTCATGAGGCATTAGGTACTCTTGAGTGGGATACTGTTATGGAAGAGGAGTATGGTTCCTTACTAAGGAACAACACTTGGGATTTAGTCCCTCTTCCTAATGGAAGAAAACTTGTTCAATGTAGGTGTGTCTAATGAACAAAATTTGTGGATAATAGGTCCATAGACAATTTCAAAGCACATTTGGTAGTAAAGTATTTTTCTCAGGTACCTAACATTGACTATACTGAGATGTTCAACCTAATTGCCACAATGAACTCAATTCGACTCACTCTCACCATTGCCATAGCACATAGCTAGGATGTTCATCAAATGGATGTCAAAAGTGCCTTTCTTCATAGTGTCCTAAAAGAGAAAATATACATGGAACAACCACAAGGATTTATGGAATATTTCTCCTTAATTTTCAAACTTCAAAAATCTATCTATGACCTCAAACAAGCTCCTCAAAATTAGTATGCCAAGTTGGACTCCTTGATTATTTTGGTTGGGTTCACTAGATGCCATTCTGATATGAATGTCTACATTTTGTGGTAGGATTATTCATTATTGATTCTAGTTCTCTACTTGGATAACCTATTGATAATAGGGAGTTATTCATACACCATCACAACAATGAATATTGGTTTTTCTGATAGGTTTTCAATGACTAACTTGGGTTTGTTGCATTACTTCCTTAGGATTAAAATTTCTCAATCTAACTCTGAGGTCACCATTAAATAATCCAAGTATGCTCTTGATTTGTTTGCACAGTTTAACATGGTTGAATATAAGCAAAATCAAACTAATTTTCTATTTAATGTGAAGCTTGAGGCTGATTATCCATCTCCTTTTGATAATGCTACCTCATATTGATAACTTGTTGACAGTCTCATCTACCTTATGCACACTAGACATGATATTTCATATGCAGTGGGCAAGGTCTCCAAATTTATGTAGGAACCACATGCACTTCACTGTAAAGTAGCTAAGTGGAGTATCCACTACATTTAGGATACTCATAGCTTCAGGATTCTTTATGGATCAGGCATCGATGTTAAATTGATTAGTTATATAGATTCATATTGGGTTGGTGATATTTAAAATTATAAATCTACTTCAACTTACAGTTTCTCCCTCAATTTAGGTTTGATTAATTGGTCAAGCAAGAAGTAGAATGTAATTGCTTTATCTTCTTTTGAGTTATAATATAGAGGATCTATTAATGTTGCCACTAATGGGTAGATGTAGGATAATGGGGGACAAAAGGGGAGGTATAAAGCGACACCTTTTTTTTTAAAATAACAATAGTTGAACTTGGAGATAATATTAGAGACACTTAGAAAAGGAATATGACAATGACATAAAAACATGAATTGTGTCATTTTGATTTTAGTTTCTAAATATATAATTTTTTCCAATATTCAAATGATAAAAGTGTTTGAAATAGTTTCATTTATGACAATAGGTTGTTTATTTTTTGTAAAAAGACAAGTAGAGTGCATGTGTATGAACACACTTTTTTTGAGTAAATGATTAAATTTTTGTATGAAATTTCATATATAGATAGGTGAAATGTCAAAAATTGTTGAGAATATTTTTTATTATATATATTTTTTTAAATAATTATACAACTCAAGACAGTGAGAAAATTGAAACTACAAGTGTACGAACACAATTTTTTAAACTTGACTTCATGAAAATCAACTTTTTTTAAAGCATAATTGACAATGTGTAGATTGTTTAGATTGTTGAGATATAATTTTTGTAAATGTTTGATTAATATTGAAAATTTTATAAGGAAATTTGTGATGATATGTATATAGACTATAAGGAGCTATGTTATGTAGAAATTAAATAATAATTATAAATGATATTCTAACATTAAAAAAAATCATATATTTGAAAACTACGCTTTCTGCTCTACAAACCCATATAATTTTTTTTTAAATAATAAAAGCTATCTGATCAAATATGTTGATAAAAAGGAAAAAAAACATAATTTTCTTATAGATTTCCTTGGTTGGTCCATGACAGAATTTGGCTAGGTTTGGACCCCCAGGCCTAAAACCGAGGCAAAATTGGACAGAAAGCAGGAATGTTTTTTTTTTGTAAATATGAGAAGGGTGTACGCCCTTTCCACAACCACCAAGGGGTAAATAAATGAATTTCACCATTGGTCTATGGATCTCAAAGGGTGTACATGCTTTCCAAAGCATGCATGCCCTTTGTGATTCATGAATTCTTTTTACATTTGCCATGAAAATGAGTGTTTTGTTTTGTTTTTTCCAAATACAAACTAGTTTTTCTACTACACCTATGCAAATTTGATGAACTATTCATCAATTTTATTTGAATCACTAAGAATTATTCAAATTTAAATTTACAATTGTCTTATTTTGGCAAAGATAAATAAAGGGGTCAAGAAGTCATTTCAAAAGACCAATAAAAGAGACAACAAATGAGTAAATTAAAGATAAAAGATAAAAAGAAAGAAAAAGACAAGTACATAGGAGGGCATCCATAAGAGCTTCTAGGCAAGGTGAAGGTTCTTCTACACTAGGTAATACTTCTAATGAAAATAACATGCCCAATTATATATAATTTAGTTTGCATATGTCTTCAAATGAGATAAGAGAACCGAGTCAATCTTTGTTGCAAGATGAAATTCAAAATGTAGAGCATGTAAATAATGAATGATGAAACATATGGACAAACATAATTTAATGAAACATCCATTCATAATGAAATTTTTGACTATGATGATAATCAGCATCAAATATTGACCCCGAATAATGTGTCTCCTAATGAAGAGGAATTTAATTTGCCTATAACCCCTAATTTAGATAGTCAACCCTATAATGTCCCTACTATGGTTGAAGAGTTAACACCATGTAATTTAATACAAAATATAGCTCTTGCACCCACACCTCCAAGGATAATAAGATGAACACCAAAGTATTTGGTTGAAATAGATGAAAAAATAATAGAAACTATGGAAGGTAAAATGTCAAAAAGAATAGTTCAACGTCATGCTCAACGTGTATGGAACTATGCATTTAAGAATAAAAGCCATACAAAATGATGTCAATTATTTGTTCAATTAATAAAAATGCAAAAAATGCACCCTATGATGCACAATTTGGGATTAAGAACATCAAACATGGAATGAAAAAATAGTACAATAGTAAATAATCTATTTAATACATGTAAAGCAATAGACAATAAAAGTTGAAATAAAGATAGTAATGTGGAAAGATGAGTAATAATGAAATCGATACTGAGTATGTCAACATCTAAAGCTTGAACTATTAGTGAAACAAGTAAATCCTTGAATCTAAATAGAAAATCTCTAATAAATTCCATAAAAATAAGAACAAGGCTTGATGACCCTTCACTCATGGATTGTTAGGCATTTAGTGGTAGACTCCCACTAAAAAATAAGGTATTGATTGAAGGAACAAAGCAATTGATTGAAATTTTTTGGCACGATAACATAAGGGTCTCATCTAATGTAAAAGACATTGTTAAAATAATAAAAGGCTAAAAAAATCATAAGCCACATGCAAAACATTTTTTAGACATGACACAAATAGAATTTTATAAAGAATTTATTGAAAAAATTAATGGCTAATTAATAATTAGCCAAAGGTCATTTGAGATGTGCAAACTTTTTTAAGTTAAAATTAACCAAGCATGCACCACATGTTGTCGTTAGGTACATGTTGAATTTGTTATGCATTTTGATGTTTTTCATCATATATGTTTTTCTTTACATACTAATGAGATTTTGTTGGAATGTATGGTTTCTTCCCCACCTAAAACATCAAGAGAATTAATCCAAGGTTTTTTCTATCGAAGACCTGAGGGACAATTTTTTTTGCCAAACAATGTTTAGATGGAACATGTAACAGTTGTAGTGGTTTGTCAAATTTGATGAGTTGTTTACATGAAGATATTTCACACAAATTTGGAAAGTAACTAGTTGACTATAAGAAGTACAAATTTGTTAAGTATGTGTTAAAAGATGGAAAAAAGTCATCAAGATGTGAATTGGTTATGACCAAACTTTTGCATGTGATTTCATGTTTAAATTCAAAAAGAATAGTATCTACCAATATGCAAGACACATACATAAATAAAAATGGTTAGATAATTAATTCAAAGCATACAAGGATAACTTCCTAGTTGGCACAATTATTTTGGTGGTGGATTTTGCTAAAAACTACACACTACGAGCATAGAATGAGGTTTAATCCCAATATTATAATTCAATTCAAGTTGGAACTTTTGTTCATATTACATTCAGACATGCACCTGATAGCACATATGATAACAAAAATATTTTGATGGAGTACCATTTTTATATGAGTGATGATAGATCGCATTCTCTAGAGTTTGTCTTGGATCATTTTGAGATATTTTATATGAATATGAATGTAAGACAAATCATGTTTGATACACACTACATTTGGTCAGGAAATTGTGCAGGGCAATTTAAGAATTCTTGAATGTTTTATTAGTTAATAGAATGCATAAGAAGAATGGCATTCAACATTTTTGGAGCTTCTTTGAAGATGGACATAGAAAAGGGGAACATGATAGTGCTGGTGCATATGTAAAAGAGCCTTTAAAAGAGAGCGGGCAAAGCAAAAGGATGGTACTAATTTGATTGATGCAACAAGTATTGTGACTTGGTGTAATGAAAATATTTTTCATAAATAGGATAAACATTCTCATGTAAGAAGATTCTTTTGGTTAATAGAGGAACAACATTAGGAAATGAATGAAGATTGCATTATAGTACCTAGATCAAGTGTTTTCCAGTCCATTCAAAGCTCAAATTCAAGTTAATGGACTATTTATACTAGGGATATGGCATGTTTTTGTTCCTAATGTATAGAATATAATTGAAATAAATGTGAGTCAAAATAATAGGTTGAAAAATGGTATTGTAGACCCATATTACCAATAAAGAGTAGCTATTCACTCCAACAAGTGACAGGTCATGAAATGGCAGCATCAGTTGACTTTGACCACATCTCAGATCATATGCAACTAGGTAGAATTTATTATTTAATTAAATATACAACCTTAGATATTAGTCATATTTTTATTTTTTTCTAAATGTACTTAAATTTTGATTATACATTAAATGTGGGGCATGTTTTTATAGTAATTGCACCTAAAAATATTGATGAAGGAATAGACTATTAGTTGTGTCATTGTGTAGAGGCGAATAAAAATTAACCACAAATGTTATGGATGGAGAAGAGCTAATTTATCCCACTAGATCCGTAGTGGTTACTGGAACCTAGCTTCATAGGTAGTGTCATAAAAAAATAAAACAATTTTTATTTGAGGACTTTGAAACAAATATGATGGTGCTTCATTATTCAAACTTTATTATTGCTAAAAATATTCAATTGATCAAATATCATCAAAAACCTCACAATAGAATTTTTTGGAAAGTGTGTGAATCTGACCATGAAGTGATTCTTGAAACACTTGTAAACAAAGCTGATCCTTAAGGTACGTTAGATTGAATTAGTAAGTTTATCTAACTTATTTAAAATTAATATAATAAAGTTATTTGATTTAATGTATTTTATTTTTCAAATATTTAATGATTCTGTTTATTTCTATTTAAAAATTTTACCAACAATTTAAATGTAGGTTAGTGGCACCATACGAGCTTCCACCTTCACGTGGTTAGTGTCGTGAGTAGAGAAGATTATCTTCTTGAAACAAAGAGAAGCCAAAATAATTTATATTAATTTCATGTACTTTAATCAAATCCTTTTTCACACTCTTTGTTTATCCTTTCAAGAAAACACTAATGCAGGGGCATCATTTAGTGATGTCATTTTTGGCTTAAAATAAATTAGGAGGTGTTCTAGAGTATTTTTTGGTCCTTATGAGTCTTTACTAGGTGTCTAGGATTCATAAAATTCATAAAAGCACTATTCAAATATTTGGACTCTTGTAAGCCCTTTTGATGGATCATATCATCTATTTGATCATGTGAGATATAGTAACATGTAATTAAGAGTCTTATAAAAAGGTGAAGGGTTTCTAATGCCTTGATCCTCATATGGCATGGGTCTGTATATTCAGTTAAGTTGTAACCAAGGTTGTGTCCAAGAATCCTATGCGGACAATGAATCAAGAATCAGTTATTGGCTGGTGAGAGAGATATAAGGTCTATTTTGATAGTTTTACATAGATATTCTTGAAGTAGAAGAAAGAAGAGAGCAGTGAATACAAAGAAATTGTTGACAAAACTTCTTTTCTCATAGTATTCTATGAATATCTTATATTTTGATTTTTATTAAATGTATATGCTATGTAAATTGATTGTGAATGATTATCAATAAAGGAAATAAGTAATTCATATCATATTCTACTAACTTTTGTGTTAAACGATTATATTAATAGACCCTTGTTTTATGGTAATGGATCTATTGGAGTATGGATAAGAGTATAGATTGTTTTCATAGTCTCTAAATGAAGCTCAAAGCCTAAAAAGGATCCATACATTTCAATTTAGTCATTTGGATACTTTGATACCTGTTCCTTGTGTAATGCATGAATATCAGTGTGTAAATTATGAAGAAGGTCTACAAAATAGTTGTGCATCTATAAAGGTATTTTTCAACCCTAAGTTATTTATATTGCAAGTTTACTAGGATTTAGATGAACCTAGTTCTCTAATTTTTAAAGGTCTAAAAACTCATTGTACACATGTAGACCTGATGGTTCATCTCTAGCCCTCACAGTTTTCATGTAACTTACAACAGAAGTTCACTCATTTTTCACATTCAAGGATGAGTGAATTCTCTTAAGGAATGCCTCAAATAAACTATAAATTTCACTCTCAAAGGTTTATCAAGACCTATCAAAGGTGATTATATCTTTAAAATGCCTATCTCAACATGTCCACATAGACAGTTCATCGATTGGGCTGATGAGTCAGAATCTATGACCCTCATAGACCAATTTTTGGCATGTTCTAAAAGATTTAGCATGAGAAAAACCTCATTGTTTCATCTCATCTATAATGAGTTAGACAAAATCCTCCCAAACTTTCTTAGAGGACTCATTCATGCATGTGTAGAATCTGACAGTTCATATTTATTCCTCGCAATTCTCATGCAACTCATGATGCAAGTTCACTCATTTTACACATTCAAAGATGAGTGAATTATCTTAAGGAATGCCTCTAATCAACTATAACTTTCACTCTCAAGGGTTGACTAAGACTAGACAAAGGTTATTCTAGCCTAAAAGTGCCCATTTAGATGTGTCTACACAAATGGTTTGTCGATTGGGCTGATGAGATAAAATATACGGCCCTCACTGACCAAATTTTGGCATGTTCTAAGAGATTTATCCATGAGAGAAACCTCACTTCCATGTCTCATCCATCATGAGTTATAGAAAATCCTCCTAATCTTTCTTAGAAGACTCATTCGTACATGTGTAAGACCTAAAGATTCATCTCTATCCATCATGGTTCTCATGCAACTCACGATGGAAGTTCACTCATTTTACACATTCAAGGATGAATGAATTCTCTTAAGGAATGCCTCTGATCAACTACAAATTTTACTCTTAGGGGTTGATCAAGACTTAAAAAGGGTGATTCTAGCCTAAAAGTGCCCATTCAAACATGTGTGCATAGATGGTTCATCAATTGGGATAACAAGTCAGAATCTACAACCCTCACTGACCAACATTTTGCATGTTTTGAGAGATTTGGTTGTGAGAGAAACCTTATTGCCGCATATCATCCATCATGAGTTAGACAAAATCCACTTGGGCTTTCTTAGTGGACTCATTCATGCATATGTAGAACCTGATAGTTTAGATCTATCCTTCACGGTTCTTGTGCAACTCACGATGAAATTTCACTCATTTTACACATTTAGGGATGAGTGAATTCTCTTAAAGAATGCCTCTGATCAACTATGACTTTCACTCCTGAGAGTTGACCGAGATTGGAAAAAGGTGATTCTAGCCTAAAAGTACCCATCTCAACATGTCCCCATAGATAATTCATCAATTGGGATAATTAGTTAGAATTTATATCCCTCACTGACCAACTTTTGGCATGTTCAGAGAGATTTGGCCACAAGAGAAACCTCATTGCCTCATCTTATCCATCGTGAGTTAAAAAAATCCTCTTAGGCTTTCTTAGAGAGCTCATCCATGCATGTGTAAGACCTAATGGTTTGTATCTAGCCCCAATGGTTCAGGTGTAACTCATGATGAATTTTTTCTCATTTTGCACATTCTAAGATGATTTAATTCTCTTAAAGAATGCCTCTAATCAACTGCAACTTTCACTCTCAGGGGTTGACTGAGACTAGACAAAGGTGATTCTAGCCTAAATTGACATGTTCTAATAAATTTGGATATGATAAAAACCTCATTACCACATCTCATCCATCATGATTTATAAAAAATAATCTTTAGCTTTTTTGGAGGACTCATCTATGCACGTGTAAGACCTAAAGGTTCATCTCTATCCCTCATGGTTCTCATGCAACTCACGATACAAGTTCACTCATTTTGCACATTCAGAGATGAGTGAATTCTCTTGAGGAATGACTCCAATCAATTGTAAATTTTGCTTTCTAAGGTTGACCAAGACTAGACAAAGGTTATTCTAGCCTAAAAATGCCTATCCCAACATTTTTGCATAGATGGTTCATCGATTAGGTTGACGAGTCAAAATCTACGGCCCTCACTAACCAAATTTTAGCATGTTCTACGAGATTTGGATGTGAGATAAACCTCATTACTACATCTCATCCATCATGAGTTAGATAAAATCCTCTTATGCTTTCTTAGAGAACTATTCCATGAACATGTAGGACCTAATGGTTCATCTCTATCCCTCACAGTTTTCATGCAACTCACGATGGAAGTTCACTCATTTTGTGCATTCCAGGATGAGTGAATTCTCTTAAAGAATGCCTCTGATCAACTACAAATTTCACTCTTAGGGGTTGGTTGAGACTGAACAAAGGTTATTCTAGCATAAAATTTCCTATCTCGGTGTGTTTTCATAGATAGTTCATCAATTGGGTTGACAAGTCAGAATCTACGACCCTCACTAACTAACTTGTGGCATGTTCTAAGAGATTTGGCTACACGATAAACCTCATTTTTGCATCTTATTCATCAAAATTTAGACAAAATCCTCCTAGTATTTATTAGAGGACTCATCTGTATATGTGTAAGACCTGATGATTCATTTCTATCCCTCATGGTTCTCATGCTACTCATGACAAAAGTTCACTCATTTTACACATTTTGGGATGAGTGAATTCTCTTAAGAAATGCCTTTGATCAACTGCTACTTTCACTCGTAGGGGTTGACTGAGTTTAGAAAAAATTGATTCTAGCCTAAAAGTGCCTATCCTAACATATTCATGTAGATGGTTCATCAATTGGGATGATGAGTTAGAATCATGACCCTCACTAACCAAATTTTAATATGTTCTAAGAGATTTGGCCATGAGAGAAACCTTGTTATCATATCTCACTATCATGAGTTAGACAAAATCCTCCTAAGATTTCTTAGAGAACTCATATGTGCATACATAAAACCTAATGATTTATATCTAGCCCTCATAGTTCTAGTGCTACTTGCGATTGAAGTTTGCTCATTTTACACATTTTAGGATGAATGAATTCTCTTAAGGAATTCATATGATCAACTACAAATTTCACTCCTGAGGGTTGATCAAGATTGAACAAAGGTTATTCTATCCTAAAATTACCCATTCAAACATGCCCATATAGACAGTTCATCAATTAGGTTGATGAGTCAGAATTTATAGCCCTCACTAACCAACTTTTGGTATGTTTTGAGAAATTTAGTCATGAGAGAAACCTCATTTACATGTCTCACCCACCATGATTTAGACAAAATCATCCTGATCTTTCTTATAATACTCATCCCTCTATGTGTAAGAGCTGATGATTCATCTCTAGCCCTCATAGTTCTTATGTAATTCACGATAGAAGTTTGATCATTTTGTACATTCAAGGACAAGTGAATTCTCTTCAGGAATACCTCCGATCAACTATAATTTTGACTTCTACGGCCCGACTGAGATTGGACAAAGGTCATTCTAGTTTAAAAATTCCCATCTAGATGTGTTCGTGTAGACGCTTCATTAGTTGGGCTGATGATTCAGAATCTACATCCTTCACTGACCAACTTTTACCTCATTCTAAGATCCATCATGATTTAGAAAAAATCCTCTTGTAATTTCTTATAGGACTCATTCTTCCACGTGTAGGAGTTGATGGTGTATTTTTATCGCTCATAGTTCTTAAACAATTCATGATGCAAGTTTGATCATTTTGCACATTTAGGGACAAGTGAATTCTCTTCAAGAATGTCTGTAATCAACTAAAATTTTCACTTTCAAGGCCCGATCAAGACCAGACAAAGGTTTTTATAGCCTAAAAATTCCTATACATATGTGTCCATGTAGACAGTTTATCGATTGGGCTAATGATTCAGAATCTACGACCCCCACTGACCAACTTTTACCCCATTCTGAGAGATTTGGTCATGAGAGAAACCTCATTGCCATGTCTCATCCTTCATGATTTATAAAAAATACTCCTAATATTTCTTATATGACTCATCCTTCCACATGTAAGAGTTGATGATTCATCTTTGTCCCTCATTGTTATCATGTAATGCATGATGAAAGTTTGGTCATTTTGCACATTTGGGGATGAGTGAATTCTCTTAAGGAATGCCTTTGATCAAATACAAATTTTACTCCCAGGGGTTGACCAAGATCAGATAATGGTTATTCTATCCTAAAAGTGCCCATCTGGATGTGACAATGTAGATGGTTTGTCAATTGGGCTAACGAGTCAAAATTTACGGCCCTCACTGACTAACTTTTACCCCATTCTGAGATATTTGGCCACAAGAGAAACCTCATTTTTACATCTCATCCATCATGAGTTAGAAAAAATCCTTTTGGGGTTTCTTATAAGACTCATCCATCCATGTGTAGGAATTGATGGTTCATATCTATCCCTCATGGTTTTCATGAAATGTATGATTTAAATTTAGTAATTTTACACATTCAAAGATGAGTGAATTCTCTTCAGAAATGCCTCCAACCAACTACAAATTTCACTTTTAGGGCCTGAAAAATACTGAACAAAGGTTTTTCTAAAAATTCCCATTTAGATGTGTCTTTGTAGATGGTTTGTCGATTGGGCTAATAAGCCAAAATTGATGGCCCCTATTAACCAACTTTTATCATGTTTTGAGGGATTTGGGTGCGAGAAAAACCTCATTACCATGTCTCATACATCACAAGTTAGATAAAATCCTCTCAATATTTATTAGAGGACTCATCCCTCCATGTGTAAGACCTGATGATTCATCTCTATCCCTCATGATTCTCGTTTAACACATGATCAAAGTTTAGTCATTTTGCACATTCAAGGATGAGTGAATTATCTTCAGGAATGCCTCCAACCAATTTTAAATCTCAATTTTAGGGCTCGATCAAGACTAAAAAAATATTTTTATAGCCTAAAAATGCCCATCTGGATGTATCAGCGTAGATGGTTCATCGATTAGGCTCCTCCAACCAATCGAGTATGTGTAAGAGATACCTTGTTTTATGTGTTTCTTTGACAATGAGGAAAGAGATTGGTTTATAAAATTCAAAATTGAATCTACAAAATCCAAATTAAGGTTGAAACACCTTTAATACATTTGTATATACCTCATAAAAGGATCATTTGTTGTAATAAAACTATATCTTCAGTTTTAACCTACTAGTGGGTAATTAGGCGTAATAGACAAAACATGATTTTATGAATTTTTGGGTAAAATATTAAAAGTGGAAAGAAAAACCTTTTATATGAGCATTTATAATACATAAAACATATAAATACATATGTCTAAGGTGTCTTGAAGAGCTAATTCAATACAAAATGGGTTTTGACATGTTAGAGCAAAATTAAGACTAGTAAGTCTATGAGAGGTTTTTGATAAAAATCTTTGTAGCAGACCTTCTGAGTTATTGTAAAAGTTGAATAACATACAAAATATTGTGATAAATTATTTTAGAATAATATATACTCTTGTTTTCAAATATTTCTTGTTTTGATCCTTTTGAGGCATTTAGGCATAATTAGCTTGTAAAGAGCTTCAAGCATTTTGAGTTTAAATAGACAAAACCAATAGATGGATTGGTTTTCCATATTGAGATAAATATTGAATATGTCTTTAAGGACCATAATAATATAACCTCAAGTTTTATATACTAGTCAAGGAATATCTAAGTTGCTTAAGTCTTTTTATTTGTGTCTATATTCTTGCATTGCCAAGATTGTAATTTTATGGATAGTCTAGAGAGGGCTATCAATGTCGATATTAACCCATGTATAAGTAGGCCATGGTGACTGTATGGACACATATAATTTTCTTTGTTTATTTTATGGACAAGTAAGAGCTGAAGACATACACAAGTGCATCATTAGACCTCCTAACATTTATGATCATCATTCTCCCATATTTATATATGATATAAAGGGTTTTTGGTAAATGGACCAAATATATGTGGTGTTTCACTACATAGTGCATTGAAACAAATTCAATCCCTAGGAATAATCCATTATTTTTCTTCAATAAATTTTCAAGATTTTGTTATTGGGACATTGATTTCATTGATCACACTATAAACTCTTACATTCTTTCCTACACAAGTGTCTTAAGACAAACCATGAGCAACATGAAACTATGCATGTGCATGACTAGTTTATGACATTTTTTATAAGAGACCAACATGAATTTTGTTAGTGGAGTTGACTATAAGACGTTGAAGAAGCAATATTTTGGGTGTACATCCTAGATTTTTGGTTTCGATTGGTATATGTACAATCTCAGTCATATAAGTACAACCTCCCTAATAATATGTTATAGACTTCAAGAGGCACAATGTTTCAAGTGATGATGCTATCCATACACTCAAATTTTTACTACAATGTGCATTTCCTCCAAACTTATATATTTGTACCAGGTTATTGAATCCACCCTAGGGATTATATCTTGCAATGCACAATAGTGAGAAGGCCAAGTTGTTGGGTTGTAGATAGGGTGATGATGTTATTCTGACTTAGATTGTCAATGAAAAATGTTATTCATTATCATCTATATGTTCATGATATGATGTAGGCTTCAAAATAAAGGCATGTTATGCAAAACATTAAGAGTGTTCATGGCTCTCTGGTAATTGTTGATGGCACCACTTTTCACTATTATTATTCTTGTCTTTGTCTGAGCTAGAAGGCATATGAAGAGTCAATTTTTGTGTGGCCTTCTTGGGTTGATATCCTTTATGAAAAGCATTTTATTTTTATACCAAAGGTCTATATGGGTAATTATGTGTGGATTGGCAAATAAAAATCAAATGTAAATGAAACAAGTAAATAGCAAATATCACATGTAAATGTAAGATTTACATAGTGATTCAAAGTACCTAACTTAGAGAATAATGTGAATTTTTTTAACCCCATATGAAATAATAATTCAATCATTAACCAATAATATGTGTAAACATTAAATTATAAAAATATAAAATACATATAGTTAAAGGAATCAAATTGTTGAATAGTATATATGTGATACATGCAAAGTTCTATGTCATAATTTAACATAAATAATATAACATATATCAAGAAAAAATGTAGACCATAACATGTACATAGACAAAATGCACCATATAGGAATATAATGTGGGCCATATCGGCATACAAAATTGATTGTGCCTACAACTATGTACATAGACAAAATGCATCATATAGGCATACAATGTGAGCCATATCGACATACAAAATAGATTATGCCTAAAACTAGATCCCTAGCATAACAACTATCTCTCTTACTCCTCATTGCCTCCAAATAAATTATGTTTTGTTTCCATAGATGTATAGCTAAGGGTGTTGGATGCCTCAGTATGAGGAGATACTCTCCTCTCATCATGTGAGTTATCCATTACTTCATTGAAAACTGATGAAAATGTTTGTCTCTGCACAACATATAAAATATAAAAATTAATATATTAAAATTGTATATTAAAAATTTGATAGATTTTTCAAGAACGTAATTTTTTTAAAATGATTATACACTCACCATATTCCATCTAAATGGTGTCTAGGGCTACGAGACTGCATATACACCTACGATGGGGAATCCTATAGAGCATACATATATTGTTAAATCTAGAGTTGTATATAATTATGTAAATATGACATAAAATATCATTACTTAAAGATAAAAATAATTATACTATGTGTTCTCACTAGTCTCCTTCCATAAATCATAACCTGCACAGAGATAGTGGATTCTCTAATGTAGCATCAACATCACCTAAACCTTTTTCTCGACCATGAGGGGTGCCCATAGCATCCCTCATCATCTATAAAACAAATAAATGAATAATATGTGAATTCAATAAACATGATAAAAAGATATGAGTATAATATATATTAAAATAGAGTTTTTTGTTCAAAAGACAATAAACATGTAAATGAATAAATATGTAATTTAAAAATTTACAAACCTATGTGTAAGGTACACATGTGCCAATTTCAACCTCTACAATAGAGTCAAGGCCTATTGAGGTACCCAAAATACACCAATCAACTAGATACAAACAAAAAACAACAAGTTTTGTCAAATAAATTAATCAATTAAGTACAAACACATGTACTACAAAATAAACTTAATATTCTTTTACAAACAAAAATAAACTAGATAATTAAAATTAAACCTATGTATCAAATATAGATGGTGAAGAATCCTCTACAACAGGAGTCTGGTGTATCCTGATAGGAGTCATTGAAGCTACTACATCTCGCATAGTGTTTGAAATGCTAGTGTCATTCATTGTTAAAACATATACATGTGGCATATGCTCTGGCAGGCTAATGTCTAGCATGCTATTGTCTGACATTGCTAAAGCATATACAGATGGCATACGCTTTGGAATACTAATCTCCATAAATATACTCTATGTATGTCACACCTAAATAGGAGATCCCGTATTCTTCCTCCTACATGATGTTCAATGATGCACATGAACTGTAACATGAGTAAAAGGAGGAACACTAGCACCTATACCAACACCAACACCACCACTACATCCACTACCACTGCCACCAATACCACTACCACCAACACCACCATTGCCACTAGCACCACCACTACCACTAGCAACACTTGTAGTTTGAGTACAAGTATTTAAAGTATGCATACCATGATCAATCATATTTTGTGTCAAACTAGTAACCACCTCAAGGGTGTCCATTTCTATGTTATGATACAAAATTTTAGGTATAGTGCAATGTGATATTGTTCTTCTATTTCCTGGAGGTCGGTTATGACAGTTTTGGTCCTGCCTAACACCAAGTCTATCAAATGAAAACCCACCTACCCTACCTTTGGATGCATTCATGATGAATTAATTTGGAATTATTTGTAATACAAACTCATAATATAATTTTCTCAAAAAATATATTGGAACCTTATTATTTTTGCATGGAGGCTTATCAAACACCATCCACCACCTATCCCAAAAGTTATTTTTAATCTCCATATGAATATACCAATCAATACTAATGTGTTTGAATTTTGTTGGTGGAGGTAGGTTGGTTTTAGGTTTAATAAATAAAGCACACAAATCTTGTTTTTTTTGTCTTCATATGAAAATTTATCGAAATAAAATTGTTTCAGAGCCTATCTTCGATGCAACATTGCATCCAGTTATGAAGTCACATTTCCCACTTCATTAAAACTAGATTCTAATATATTAGAAAGTAAAATTTGAGAACTACCATCTGAATAATGATGCAAATCATTGATAATTATCTATAATTGTTGACATTTGGCATTATATTGCTCATACAATTCAACTTCTTCTCGTGTAAAATCAAACTCTGGTGGGTTTTGTCTAACATTTTATTTGGGAAAAGGATCCATCAAACTTATTTATCCAATTTAAAAAATTGAATGCAAATTTAAATTCAAAACCCTAGTTCAATACGTTACACAAAAATTTTAAAAAAAATGCAAAAATAACATACTTGATGTGAAGCAATTCGATGTCAAATCCTATTGGCAGAATAATGGTCCAAATCATGTGTGTCAATCTATAAATTCAAGGAAAAAATTTTGCCTTCCTCTCTTAGCCATGGTTTATTCTTTACAGCCTATGAGAAGTGATAAAATGAAAAGGGCATATGCCCTAATTTGTTTATAAAGGGTGTACGCCCCTTGTATTATAAAGGGTTTATGCCCTTTGAAAAGGATGTACACCCTTTGTAAAGGGTATACACCCTTTTTAAAGGATGTATTACTTTTATAAAGGGTGTATGCCCTTGAAGCTCAAGCAGTAGCAAAGTTAGGGGACTGTCATGTTTTTTGTCCCCCAACTTTGTGCATCTACCCTAAGGCTATTTGGCTTTAGGGGATTCTCACTAAGTTTGGCATCTAGTTTCAACAACCAACAACCATCTTCTATGACAACCAAAGCACAATCTATATCTATAGGAATCCAGTCCTCCATCAATGGACCAAGCATATAGGGATTCACATGTATTTCATTTGGAAGCTCATCTATGAGTAAGTAATTGATCTCCGCTACATCCAAACAATGGAGCAAATTATTAATATATTCACCAAACCCTTCATTGAGAGCAAGTATCTTCATTTAAAAGTTCTTCTTTGGGTTCAAGTAGCTCCAACATCCTCCTCTGGGGGTATTTTATTTTACTTGGGTACCTCATTAGGCCTTTGTGTCAGAACCCAATTATACTTTCCACTTAAACTACACTTAAGGGGAGGTGCTAATTTAGGTTTTTATTCCATTTAATGTTTTTTATCTACACATGTTTAGTTATCTTGGTTAGATGTATTTTTATGTCATTGTGAAAGATAATCCCACATTCATGAAGAAATGATGACATGTTTATATTTTACATATATAATGTACCTTCCTAAAGATTTTATGGCTAGTGATGCTAATGCCAATATTTTAATTTTTCAATTGTTGAGTGATTGCTTCTTTCTAACTCATGTTTGATTTCATTACAACACACAGATAATTTGTTCATATATTCAATCCTATCTAGTAGATCCTCAATTGTGTCCCACTCAAACAACTCAACCACTGGAAGAGTGTTACTTTCCCTATGAATTGCATTATCACAAACCACCCACCTCATGTCTCTCCTCCTCCAGCACCCAAGCATTAATAAATTTGATCTCATAATCGCAACCACTTCTCCACTCCTCCTCAATAAGGATTGAAGTCCATCATTTCCTTATGGGAAGTTTATTACTAGCTAGTCATGGTGGAGTTTGCATGTTCATAGAGGTGGCCTAGTCTGAAGATTTGTTCACCCACCCTATGGTTGGGGCATCACTATCTCTTTTTCCCCTTAGATACCATGCAGGATGTTAGGGTAGAGTCTAATCCTCCTTCAACTAAGCCTTCCTCCTAGAAAATGTAGTCTCTTAAGGATGATCCACCTCCTCCTCCTTTAAGGACTATGTCTTGTATCTAAATAAATGTTCTTTTTATATTTATGGTGATTTTAGTTACTCCGGTTTATCTTAAATTTTTTGATAATTTTTTTTATTTAAGTTAATTTTTTCCTAAAACATAGAATATAGGTCATACATTAAAAATGATTAACTTATTAATACAACTATCACTATATATTATTTTTTTTTAAGTAATAATAATTATACTAACATGATCCAATAATAAATAAATATGACAAGAATCATCCATAAAACTTTAAAAAATAGCAAAATAAAAGTCAAGGATTCTTTTTATCTATGAGTCTAACATGTTATATTTAGATGAATTCTTCTTATAATTAATTATATTATTATCTATTATATTGTTATCTATTATATTATTATCTATTGGGTTATTCAAATATGAAAACCATGATATATTATAAATATGTTATGTACTTTGTAAAGTTATAAAGATATTAACCCTTTTTTAAAAATCACAGTCCCCTCTTTCTTATTCCATAAAGGCAAAATGGACAAACTTCCAAAATATATACTGCATTGAAAATGCAAATGCAAAATTAATATTGTGATGAATTGGATTACCATGTGGAAGTAAACTTATATAATTAATGTTTTTTTTGTATAGGTCAATATAATATACATTTTTAAGAGTAAGGATGGGGAGTGTTGGTTATAACAAGGAAATGATGTTTACAAGATATTTTTATACATTATATTTTATTATAATAATAATGATGATGCAAGTTCATGTTTTTATAGGACTGGACCCTTTTTTATGTTTTAATATTGATTTAAAGTTTTATTCTTATATTTTTTTCTTAACGAATTTTTTTAATATTGAAGAAATGTTGAGTTAAAAATATAAAGCAGTCAAAGGACTATAAGAGAAAAATAATGCATCACAAGCCTAACAGCAACAAGAACTAACAGAATAATAGAGAAGAAAGGCCATAAAGGCATAGTCAAAAGCTGAAGACTAACACAAACTACCTCCAAAATGATTTATGATTCGTTCAAAAGTGTCTAACTTAAAAAAAATAGATCATAAAATCCCTTTTGGAATCGTATACAAGACCCTAATTTATACCTTAGTATCTCTTACTATTTATTACTAACATGTATTATTTAGTTGTTAACTCTTGATTCACATTTGCAAAGTGTGACATAAGACAACCAATATAAAGTAAAATTTCAAATTTTTCATTAGGCCCCATGAGTGTGTCTAAATCATGACCTTCTAAATATAAGATCTTCACAATTCAAAATATGGATCAAAATTATATTGTGTATTTTCTATTATAAGGCTCACAAAATTGATATATGTACTTTATTGCATGAACCTAGGTAATATATGATTAATGTTTTGTGATGATGCATAGTTCAGCAAAAAAAAATCAATATGAGGGGTTAATTTTGGATTTTCATAGACATTAATATTATTATTTTATTTTATTAATTTGTTTCTTATAACTAATTAGATATTAGTATTTTAAAAATGCTTAAATTTTTATTATATAAATATATTTGTATATAATTTTTAATATTTTGGACCTTTTATTATATCATTATTATAATAAATGATATTTTAAAATTTAATTGAAATCAAAGATTATTGTTGACCAAAATTGACTTTTAGGTCAAATTGGGACCCCTGTAAGTAAAAACTTGACATTTAGGTGTTTAGGGGTCTAATATATTTTTTCATAAGGTGTATTATAGGTCATTTAATGTGATTTCATATTATATTAACCTTGGTCAATTTGTCTTTTAGTCCATTTATCATTTTGAGGTCCTAAATAGAGCATTTAATATGTTGTACAACCTCCTTGAGAAATGTGAAGGTTAAAAAATATGATGTGACATTCCATGTGTCCTAATAGGTCTTAATAAACTATCCTAATTGAAAAGTGATAGGTTCTTCAAAAGAAAGGGTAGTTTTCTTGGGAAAAGAGAAGAGTTTGGCACTTTTATGGCCCATGGGGAAGTGTGTCACATGGGAAAAGGTTGTAATATGACTCTTACTATTCCTCAATTTTATTTCTATGATTAACATCTTCTTAAAGTGTCAAAATTGGGCTAAAACTATTCTATTCCTTTTTCACCCTTCTAGGAACACAAAACCAGTCTTCTGGTTTGTAATTGGTACAGATAGTTGGAGTACTTTCAAGTAAAATTATTTTGGTAGGTACAATTAAACTTAGATAGATTCATTTAAATAATAAGATTTTGAATAATGGTGGCTTTTTCTTTATGAACCATCCTCATGAAGTTGATTGTGTTTTTCTGCCTGCTAAACTATGCACCCTATAGGTTTTTCTTTAGTTTGGGCATTTCCATACAATCCACTTGGTCATGTTAGTTCAAAATTATTTTTACTCCCTCCTAAGTTACTCTCCATTCTTGGTTTCATGTTTTATGATGTTTTGATGATCAAAGTAGCTTAGGATGCAAAAGGAAGCACTTTTCTGTGCAACAGGTAGTTTTTCACCATTTTCAAGAACTTCATGCTTAGTCATGGTTTGAGAGGGTTGTTATAATTAATTTATCATGTTATAAATTTCCTCTTCACTCCTATATCCTCTAAATCACATCTCTAAATCCACATTCCATGAGTTGTAGTCATGAACACTATGCAGTCAACTCTTTGTTCACTTTCACTTGCTGTTATACTTGCAATCATGTGTATGAAACTATCTATTGTGATCATGGAGGTGTAGTGAAGATATAAAAATGTTGAATATGTCTTTATAAATGTGAATGATCATATTAGACTCTCCAAAGTGTGTAAAAATAGGACTGTTACAATCATGTGTAACATATGCTCTCAGTCTACCATTGAACATCATCTACAAGTGCCTTCATAGGGAATTTCATCTTGAAAAAGATGTGTTGACATTTGGTTCAAATTATTAGGAGTGTGAAGAGTTCATTGGAAGGCATTGAGATAGGCCTAGTACCATTAAGATAAAATGTGATACTCACTACCTATTTCCTACATTACTGCTTGCATATGAAAATAACCACCTACAAGTGGTCCTTGACAATAAGCTAAGGGTCATATGGGGAAATTAGAACGTGATGAATCTTTATTTAAGGTTATATCATTGTTTTTCATAATGGTAGACTCATTTAAGGTTTTAAATTAATAATTGGATGTTGGAAGATATGTCCTAAGGCTCAATGACTGTATTTGGGGCTTTAGTCCCCAAAATGAAGAAATAGAGCACCTATGGGTTTTGTGGATAACATATGACATAGTCTCAAAGACTTAAAAGTGCCTCTAATTGACTAGTTTTATATCCTATATCAAGTACATTAACCCAAAAAAATTTGAATGGTAGAGGAGAAATGGATATCAATTTTTTAGAGGTCTAAAATTGCATCTTTATGCACTAAAATATGACAGTTTCATCTACAGGTTTTGCCCCAAGTGATCTTTTCAACATAGGATGTAGTATGAAACCTTATCACAATGTTAGAGTGGTTTTAAATGGTGAAGGTGATATTCATGATCTAAAATAATATCAAAAGAAGATGATAAGTGGTTTCATGTTCCTCATACACACCTACAGTTCATATAAGTTGCCTAGACACCCACCTACAGCTGACATTGACCTAAACATGGTATTTTGATAGTGTTTCAGCCCTTTCAATGTGAATAAAATCATGATTTGATGTTATTTTACTCTTAAACTTCATAAAATGTCTCTACACATCATGATCAAGGTCCTAGTGGGGAGATATGCACCTACAGCCAATGTAGATAACTGTCTCAGGCAGAGAGTAAGCAAATTAGGCTTATTAAGGCATTTATAGCTAAAATAGGTCAACAATAGGTCAAAACAGTTTCTCTATGACCTAAAACCCTTAAATTTTGTCTTTTATAACCATGTTCAAGGCCAAACTATGCAAAGTGTACTTACGAGGGTTATTCCCAAGTAGAAATACAGTCAGCAAGGTAACCCAGTTTTGACTGAGCAGAGAGTATAAGGAGTATGTAAAGAGCTAAAATGATGACCAAAACTAGAAAAAATTGAATCAAGTACCAAATGACTGCATGTAACCCTTAATATTTTTTATACCATGTTCTCGATCCCACAACACATAGGGTCAGCTACAAATGTCTCCTCTAAGGCAAGAATATGTCTACATTTAAGGACAATGAATGGAAGATTACGTAATGAAAGTTATGTGGGGAGTTGAGATGGTAAATAACATAGAATACCTTACATAATAACCATGGTTATATATATATATATATATATATATATATATATAGTAACTTATCAATAGTAATCAAGCAGAAGGGGATCCCTAAGAATACAATTCATAGTCTATAACAAGAAACACTACATATAGTCTATCTTAGCAAGAGTTTATTTTAGGAGTTGGTGCTTATGGAGGGTCAAGTGATATGATCAGGGGGGGGGAAAATTCCAAAGGGTCCTAAAAACCTATATAAACCCATAAAACACTTTTTTGTCTAGAAAAATAGGGAAAGTGCCCTCTATTTTGTCTCAGACATAGGGCACTTCCTTAGGTGCATAGCCCTGCAGTCTTGAGGTTTGGAGGAAAAAGAGTGAACAAAAAGTTGATTGAACACCATATAGATGTCTAGAAGGTTGTAAAACACATAGGGTAATCATGAAAACATGTCATAGGTTGGAGAAGCCAAATAAGGTACTCTAAATTCTCAAATTTGTAGACAGTCATACTAGGTGGGGCTAGGCCTAGAATTCCAAATGATAACGCATTTCCACTTGCAACCTTTTGTGAGAATTATAAAATTTTAAAGCATTTTTTTTAGTTAATTTTATATTTTTTCAATCTTATGGAATGAATACAATTCCAATGAGATGGTTTCGATGGCAAAGATTGCAGTCAGGTCTATAAGGCATGGTTAAGCCTAGTGCCCAATTGGGGGTCCAACTTCACTTCCACCTTGAGATGAACATTATAACCTACTAAATAATTTTTTCTAGGATTAATTTGGATGTTTCAAAGCTATTAGGATGCATAAGAGGTCATAGGAGGTCATATTTTGGCTTAAGACCAACATCATACCTATAGGAAATGGAAGGAAGAACTCGATAGTCTTGTTTTAACTACTCATATATTTCTTGACACTGTGTATGGATTCCAAAGGATTTTAGAGGTGTTATCAGGGTTACTAAGAATCATCTTTGCATATTTTTTTTGCAATTTGGATGTCAAATATTTATGAACAAAGCTTAAGAGTCAAAACTGGTCAAAACCCTTGCAAACCCTTGCTAGTAACCCGATTTAGAAGATGAATCTATAAATCTACTCTAATGGAATAGTTTTCCCTAGATGATGATTGGACCTTTTATAGGACTCTCAGGATCCTCTCCACCCTTTTTATTTGTACATAATTGTATAAATAAGGTACAAACTAGGGTACTTTTGGCTATTTTATGTGTTTTATAGGTTATAGGAACATTCAAGAGATGAAATCAAGTTTGAGGGGAAGATTAGGATTTTTAATAACTCACTATGGTCATTTATTGCTTCATAAAAACTCCTAAGTGCCTCAACCAACTTCTTCATCTTAGCCAATCAAAACTGGCATAGTGATCAAGCTAGTGAGAAGTTTGAAAACTCCAAGTGAAAGTGATTTTAAGGTGTGTCTAATGATTCTAAATCTATATAAGGTCTTAACACATGTTATCAACTCTCTCCCATGGATTTTAATGGAAAATTTATGCCTTTTTAGAAGCCAAGTGTGTAGGGTGCATGAAAGAAGAGTTTTTTAGACTACAAATGATGATGACTCACTTCTAGATAATTCTAAATGACCAGGCCTATAACCAATGTATGGAGAGGCATCTTTGAAAGCCTTCCATCTTATTCCAATCATTAAACCTATCCCCAATCAGTTTTGAAACATTTAAATAGGGATAATCATAAAGATAATTTTTTTGAGTCAGTTAAGAGAATTTCATGCCACTTTGTAAGATTTTGATGACTTGAATGGACACTTGTGCTTTCCAACCTTACACGGTTCATCCCACATCCTCTTTTCATGTACAAGTAACTAATTTTATCATCTTGATAAGTGTCCTTGTGACCCTTGGACTTCTCTCTTGTCCTCTCTCTCTCTCAAGTTCTATAAGAACTAGCTATTTTGGCCATTGTAAATTATTCTCCACCTGAATATGGTGAATCCCTACTAATTTGCATACCATTTAATCAATAATACTACCTATTTTTACCTCTTCATAACTATTCAAAGTGTGTTTTACTTGAATTATTGATTTTACTTAGTGATGACTATGATATCCTTAGCATGTTGTCTCATTCTTTCATCCTATTTGCAGTTGGAAAGTTTCTTCTTGTAGGGCATGTGAAGTGTTTTAGGAAGTGTCCAGGTTGAGTTAGTTAGTTGATTCACTAATTCTATTCAAGGCCTCTTGTCTAATCCTCCTAGCCTAAACATTAATCCATAACCTTATAATGTAATATTGATGTGAGAAGATGCAGATTAGAGAAGTGTATATTTGGTTAGTCTCTTGATTTTATGTGTAACATGCAGCTGGTTGGAAGTCATCAATCTATTTGGTGTATCACCTCCCTTAGGATAGTTTGCTTTTAGTTATCTCTCTCCCTTCCCCCCCCTCAAATTTTAGGTGTATTTTTAATCCAAAGTGGTACATCAAGGGAGATATCCCTATCTAGAGATTCACCTCATCCTTAGGCTAACAACAAGCCTAGAGGTGTTTCCATTGTGCCACTTAGATGAGGAGAGCTGAGACATATCCTCAAAGGGTGCAAATCCAAGTGACAATAGCTTTTGGTACACCTGGTGGGACTCTTAGTCCAAGAGGTTGAAATATTTTTAGTGTTGTGTTTCAATAATCTATCTTTGAAGTCAGCTATCAAAGCATCAATGGTGACTTTGAAGATACATCAATTGGTCAAGCAGCCCAGCTTTCCTTTTGAAGATTGTTGGTAATATATTTCTTTGTGTTCTTGTTGTCAATGAGGTTCCATGGCTAATTTTGGTGTTGAGTTTTGTTTTACATAATTTGATGAGGTATATCAAGCCTATGGTATTCCCTATTAGCCCTATCATAAGTGTACCAGCTCCAACATGAAGTGTATCATCCCATTCATAAAGTGTATCAGTCTTATAGCCATCTTTCTCAATGTCTTGCTCCCCCTAGTCAACCTAGCCACTTCTCAAACCAATCCATTTCCAATTTCAAGAAAACACTCTTGGGATATAATAGGTACATGATATATCTTGACACACAAATGGAATATGATATAGAGGCTCCTAGTAATCTTATTTATAAGGTGAGAGATGAATTAGAGCTGGTCAAAAGAGAGTGGGCACCTATTGAGAGAGTCAATTGGCAAAGGCTCACAAGTGAGATGTTAAATGTGAGTGGACTAGTTTCTTATTGAGAGGATAGGCTAATAATTCATGAAAGGTAGCCTCACCAAACCTATAATCCTTAATATCCACTTCTCCAAGACTACTATCAGTCCTATTTGACCCCTATTCATGAGCCCAATCAAGTTTACCAAAGTCATCCTTTTCCCCATTAGTTGGAAGAGAGAGTTGAAAAGAGAAACATTATTTTTGAAGCTAATATTAATAGGTAGATTTATTTGGCCAATAAATAAATGAATTAGTCCATGTTAGAAGCAAAGGAAGTGGAATTCAAGCACTCATTTCCCTCTCCCATCACATCCCCATCTCAAGAAAAGACCTCTAGATATGAGATTCCAAGTTGGAGACAAGGTGGAGAATCCAAGCCTAAGGAGATTCCATGTTTCTTGAACACTTCATTCACTCTCCAAATTAAATCACCACCTTAAAAATAGACTTATAATCCTAACATCCTAAGCTAGAGTAAGATAGTGGAATCATGGGGAAAGAAAGAGGATAGAAGCATTGATAAGGAGTGTGAGGTTAAGAATGAAGTTGATCCATTGCAAGTCCCAGCCACACTTCCTCAAGAGATTACTAAAACTAAATCAAATTTGAATGAAGTGATTTCAAGGTGGAAGTAATAAAATCAATTTATTTTATCCCAAGGTTTCCCTCCCCTTCCTCAAGAGCTTCCAAAAAAACCCCTACATTTCACTCTCAATCTGATTTTGAGTTCTATATACCACCTTTACCAACTAGTTCATCTTGTCCTCACCCCATCACCATTTGACTTGATGGACCTATGGTATGGGAACTTAAAGAGGAGCAATTGGTTGACAAAAAATTCAAACTTTTTCTTGAAGAAAGCCTAGCTCCTTGGTAGCCTCATTGGACTAAGTCACTTGATTTTAAGATGCCTAATCTTGGCATCACAAAGAAGGAGAACGAGATGGAAGATCTTGTATCCCTTGAGAACCAGTTGAGATGAAACTTGAGATCCCTCAAGAGGTTCTAAAATATAAATAAGAGGTGGTCTCTTGTTTTGAATCTTCAGATTGGGTTGATATGGAAGAATGTCTTCCTTTTGCCAAAGAGGAAGAATAGTCCTTAGTTCTTATATCACTATGCAATTTATCATGGATGGGTAGGAAAAAGTTCTTAATTAGCCTTTGGATGACTTATTTGCATTCATTGGATCAGGTTATACTCCTCTTCAAGGAGGCTATGATCTAGTTAAATATGGAGAAGGCAACCTTGGTACTCAAGTGTGTATGCAAAGGAAAAGCAACCTTTCAAATATGTCCTTACAAGAGGCATATGCATCTCATGATGACATGTTTGAAATAATAAAGATGGGATATCATACTCTCAACCAGTTGGGAGAAACACATCAGCTTTTTAAGGATGGAATAAGCCCATATTCACCTCAATCTTCCAAAGAACATGAAACTACTCCTCTTGAATCCATGCCTACTAAGAAGATACAAGTTGATCATGAGATGAAGAGTAGGAAGAAGTATGAGGTATGTGTACAAGTTCAAGAGCAGCATATATAAATTGAAGACCTATTTGAAGATGATATACTTGAGAGAAGATCAAGTGAAGTGCCAAGGAATAGGTTTGATCTACAAAGAATCCAATCCAAGGAGAAACATGCTTGGCACTATGGTTCATCTCATCAAGAAGATGACTCAAGAAATTTTCCTTTTGATCTCAGAAAGGAGGTATGCTTAGTTTCTATTTATGAATAATAGTTTTTTTTTTATTCCCCTAAGTGTCTTGAGCACATGTGTATGTCTTGTTCATGTGTTTGATTTGCTTTGTGTGTGTCTTTTGTTTTGTGTGGTTGAGGTAGTCAAGTGGTCTTATCTTGATTAAAGATTGTGTTCAAATGTCAAAGGTGTCTTTATTTTGTTTTAAACTTTAGATGACTTCCTAATCTCAATGGACTGATAGGGCTACTGGTCTAATTAGTATAGCAGGCATACTACCCCTATGAGTCACCAATTTGTTGACCAGATTTGACTTTTAGGTCAAATTGGGACCCTTATAAGTAAAAAATTGAATTTTAGGTATTTATGGGTCTAATATATTTTTTCATAAAGTGTATTATAGGTCATTCAGTGTGATTTCATGTTATATTAATGTTGGTCAATTAGTCTTTTAGTCCATTTATCATTTTGAGTCATTTTGATATCCTAAATAGAGTATTTAATAGGTTGTACAACTTCTTTAGGAAATTTGAAAGTTAAAAAATATGATGTCACATCTAATGTGTCTTAATAAGTCTTAATCAACTATCACAATTGAAAAGTGGTAGGTTCTTCAGAAGAAAGGATAGTTTTCTTAGGAAAAGAAAAGAGTTTGGCACTTGTATGACCCATAGAGAAGTGTGCCACATGGAATAAGTTTTTAATATGACTCTTCATCTTCCTCAAGTTCATTTTTATGTTTTACATGCTCTGAAAGTGTCAAAATTGTGATAGAACCATTCTACTCCTTTTTCACCCATCTAGACACACAAACTAGTCTTCAGATTTGTACTTGGTATAGATAGTTGGAGCATTTTAAAGTAAAACTACTTTAAGAGGTTAAATTAAATTCATAGATATTAATTTTTATAACAATATTTTGAATAATGGTGGCTTGTGCTTTATGAAATATCCTCATGAATTTGACTATGTTTTTTGCCTACTAATCTAAGCACCCTATAGGTTTTGCTTTGGTTTGGACATTTTCATATAATACAGTTGTTCATGTTGGTTTCAGATGATTTTTACTCCCTCATCAAATACTCTCCATTTTTTTTCATGTTTCATGATGTTTTTATGAGCAAATTAGCTGAGGTTGCAAGAGGAAGTACTTTTCTATGCAACAGGCAATTTTTCACCATTTTTGGGAACTTCATGCTTGGTCATAGTTTTAGAGGGTTGTGATAAGTACTTGAACATGTTATAAATGTTCTATTGACTCTTTTATCTTTTTAATCCCATCTATAAATCCACATTCCATGAGTTGTAGTCATGAACACTATGCAGTCAACTCTTTGTTCACTTTTCAATTGCTACCATAGTTGCAATCATGTGTATGAAACTATTTATTGTGCTCATGTAGGTGTATTGAATATATTTAAATGTTGAATATGTCTTTATAAATGGGAATGAGAATATTGGACTCTCTAAAGTGTGTAAAAAGAGGACTATTGCAATCATGTGCAACATATGCTCTCATTTTGCCATTGAACATCACCTACAGGTACCTTCATAGGGAATTTCACATTGAAAAAGATGTGTTGACATTTGTTTCAAATCCTTATGAGTGTGAAGAGTTCATTGGAAGTCATTGAGATAGCCCTAGTACCATTAAGATCAAATGTGATACTCATTGAATATTATCATACATTACTGCTTGCACATGAAAATAACCACCTATAGGTGGTCCTTGACAATAATCTAAGGGTCATATGGGGAAATTGGAACATGATGAATCCTTATTTTAAGTTATATCATTGGTTGTGATAAGGTCAGACTCATTTGAGGTGTTAAATTGAAAAGTAGAGGTTGGAAGATATGTCATAAGGCTCAATGACTATATTCAGGGCTTTAGTCCCCAAAATGAAGAAATAGAGCACCTGTGGGTTTTTTGGATAGAATATGACATAGTATCAGAGACTTATGGTGCCTCTAATTGACTAGTATTTATATCCTATATCAAGGACATGAACCCCACAAAATTTGAAAGGCAAAGGATAAATGGATATCAATTTTTGAGAGGTCCAAAATTACATCTTTATGCACTAAAATATGACAGTCATGAGTTGATGCTAGTTGAATTTCAAACTTCAAAAAAGGTATCTACACATCATGATCAAGGTCCTAGTGGGGAGATATGCACCTACAACCACTGTAGATAACTGTCTCACGCAGAGAGCAAGTAAATTTGGCTTCTTAAGGTGTTTATAGCTCAAACAGGTAAACAATAGGTCCAGAAAATTGATATGTTACCTAAAATCCTTAAATTAGATCTTTGATAAACATGTTCAAGGCCAAACTA
The DNA here is from genome assembly GCA_037957365.1 of Torreya grandis. Taxonomy (NCBI): domain Eukaryota; kingdom Viridiplantae; phylum Streptophyta; class Pinopsida; order Cupressales; family Taxaceae; genus Torreya; species Torreya grandis. The sequence goes on along the minus strand of JARHVA010000283.1, from coordinate 5,170,322 downwards.
TGCAAATTAAACCTACAGGATTTGTTCCCAAGTAGAAATACAATCAAGTAGGGTAACCCAGTTTTGACTAAGTAGAGAGTATAAGGAGTATGTAAAGAGATAAAGTGATTACCAGACCTAGAATGACTTCAAGAAAGTATCAAATGACTCCAAGGATACCTTAAGAGTTTTTATACCTTGTTCTCAATCCCAAAAAACATAGGGTCAGCTGCAAATGTCTCCTCCAAGATAAGAATATAGTCTGCAATTAAGGATAGTGATTGAAAGATTAGACAGTGAGAGTTATGTGGGGAGTTGATATGGAAAATAACCTATAATCCCTTACATCATAACCATGGTGATATATATATGACCTTATCAATATTAATCAAGTAGAAGGGGAGCCCTAAGAATATAACACGTAGTCCATAACAAGAAACACTGCATACAATCTATCTCAGTAGGAGTTTGTTTAAGGTGTTGGTGTTTATGGAGGGTCAAATGATATGACCAAGGGATTAAATTTTTTAAAAAGGGTCATTAAAACCTATATAAACCCATCCAACACTTTTTTTCCTAGATAAATAGGGGAAGTTCCCTCTATTTTATCCTAGACAGAGGGCACTTCCCTAGGTGCATAGCCCTGCAGTCTTGAGGTTTGGAGGCAAAAAAGTGAACAAAAAGTTGATTGAACATAATAGAGAGGCATATAAAGTTAGAAAACACCAATTAAAATCATGGAAACATTTCACCAGTTGGAGAAGCCAAACAAGTTACTCTAAATTCTCAAATTTGCAGACAGGCATACTAGGCATGGCTAGGCCTAGAAGTCCAAATGATAAGGCATTTCCATTTGAAACCTCATGTGAGAATTCTAACTTGTTAAATAATATTTTTTGGCAATTTTAGAGGTTTTAAAGGTTATGTAATGAAGATAATTCGAACATGATAGTTTGGATGGCAAAGATTGCAGTCAGGTCTATAAGGCATGGTTAAGCCTAGTGCCTAATTTGGGGTCCAACTTCACTTCCACCTTGAGATAAAAATTATAACCTATTGAATCATATTTATAGGATTAATTTGTATGTTTCAATGCTATTATGATGTATATGAGGTTATATGAGTTCATATTTTGGCTTAGGACTAACATCAAACCTGCAAGAAATGGAAGGAAGAGCTCGATAGGCTAGTTTCAACTGCTCATATATTTCTTGACACTATGCATGGATGCCAAAGGATTTTATAGGTGTTATCATGGGTAATAATAATCATGCTTATATAAAAAAAAATTAATTTGGATGTCAGAGCTTTATAAATAAAGCTTAAGAGTCAAAACTGCTCAAAACCTTTGCAAACCCTTATTAGTAACCCAATTGGGAAGATGAAGCTAGAAAGATACTCTAATGGAATAATTTTATTTCAATGATGATTATACTTTTAGAGGAATCTCTCAATATCCTCTCCACCCTTTTGAGTTATACATAATTTTACAGATAGGATACAAAATAAGGTACTTTTAACTATTTTATGTGTCTTGCAGGTTATAGGAACATTCAAGAGATGAAATCAAGTTTGGGTGGAATATTAGGAATTTTAATAACTCACTATGGATATTTATTACTTCACAAAACTCTTAAATGACTCAACTGATTGCTTCATCTTAGCCAGTCAAAACTGGCATAGTGACCAAGCTAGTGAGAAGTGTGAAAACTCCAATTGAAAGTGATTTTAAGGTGTGCCCTGATGATTCTAAGGCCATGGAGGGTATTAACACATGTCATCCACTCCCTTCCATATATTTTCATAGAAAATTGATGTATTTTTGAAAGCCAAGTGTGCAAGGTGCATGAAAGAAGAGTTTTTAGACTACAGATGATGATGGCTCACTTTCAAATGATTTCAGATGACCAGGCCTACAACCAATGCATGGAGAGGTATTTTTGAAATACTTTACTCTCATTCCAATCATTAGACCTATCCATAATTATTTTTAAAACATTCAAATAGGGCTAATCATGAAGATAATTTTTTTGAGTTAGTTAAAAGAATTTCATGTCACTTTGTAAGAGTTTGATGACTTGGATGGACACTTGTGCTTCCTAACCTTGCATGGTTCATCTCAAATACTCTTTTAATATAAAATTAACTAATTTTCTCATCTTTATAAGTGTCTTTGTGACCCTTGGACTTTTCTCTTCTCCTCTCTCTCTCTAGTTCTATAAGAACTAGCCATTTTGACCATTTTAACTTATGTTCCACCTGAGTATGGTGAAGCCTTGCTCATTTGCATAGTATTTTATCAATAAGACTATTGAAATTTACCTCTTCATGATTTTTCATAGTGTGTTTTACTTAGATGACTGATCTTGCTTAGTGATAACTATGATTTCATTAGCATATTGTCTCATTCTTTCATCTTATTTACAGTTGAAAATTTTCTTCTTACAGGGCATGTGAAGTGTTCTAGTAAGTGTCAAGGTTGAGTGAGTTAGTCTATTCACTAGTGCCATTCAAATCCTCTTGTCTAGTCATTTTAGCCTAAACATTCATCCATAACCTCATAATGTAATATTAATGTGAGAAGATACAGATTGAATAAGTGTATGTTTGGTTAGTCTCTTGATTTCATGTGTAACATGCAGCTAGTTGGATGTCATCAATCTATTTGGCGTATCACTTCCCTTAAGATAGTTTGCTTTCAGTTATCTCTCTCCCTTTCCCCCACAAAGATTAGGTGTAGTTTTGATCCAAAGTGGTACATCAAGGGAGCTAGTTGTATCTAGAGATTCACCTCATCTTTAGGCTACTCACAAGCCTTGAGGTGTTTCTATTGTGTCACTTGGATGAGGAGAGATGAGACATCTCCTCAAAGGGTGCAAATCCAAGTGACAATAGTTATTAATAGTAGGGATAGGATTGCATCAATAAATGTCTGATTGACATTCAATGCTTTGTTCGCCTTTCAATTATTTTATAAATTTGGTTTTATTTTTTATAATTTAATAAAAAAATTAGGATCCTTTTTAAATGAAAATTTTTCCTTGAATTTAGGTTTTTAATCGCATTGCATCAACCTAGATTAGGTCATGGAATAGGGTCAAAAAGTCACCAAGGTCGTGGCATAGATTTGAATGTATGTGGAAGAATAGAAGATATGGTTTGACTTATTTGAGAAGCTAGTAATCCATCTCTAAATTTTCTTCAAACCTACAGTAGGTCATTAAAAGGAGAACCTTGATTGTGTAGAACTATAGTCTAGCTCAGGGCATCAGTCAGAAGTCTTGAACTCGAGGTTTTGAGATTTCAAAAAAAACACTTGATTTTTTACAAACCCTCTAAAAAATGCATCACAGTACACTACAAACAATCTCAAGATTTAAAAATAAAACTTATAGCATAAAACTAGACACATGATTACCAAGGTGGCACTCTCATACCATATCAGAGTTATAGCTAGAATCACAAAATCATGCGGATGCACAAATTTGTGATAAGTACTAGACAAACAAGTAAATAACACACAACTGTAAGTTAAATAAAATCAATACAAAAATATTGCATAAGACAAATAAGATCTAAAATACCAATCTTCTATTAAAAAACTCACAAATATGAAGTGTACATATATGAGAATGATGAATAACTTCTCCATAAAAGGTGGTCAAAGACCCTCAACATAGAATAATAACTCCTCCACAAAAGGTGGTCAAAGACCTTCAGAATAGAATAACAACTCTTACACAAAAGATGGCAAAAAACTTTCAAAATAAAAAAATAACTCTCATATCTGAAATAATTAATCAAAAAAATTATTTTATAATCATTCAATCAAACTATATATCTAAACAAATATTTCCATAAAAATACAAAAACTCCAAATAAGAAAAACCAAATAACCCCTGCTCAAACAATGCAAAGATTGAGTATGTGCTTCTTTTGTTATAATAGAAACAGCTCTCTTATCATCCACATACAACCTTCGATAATATTTTGTATTTATACTCTTCCTAACTCTGTAATCCTAGCTTTGTAATCTTAAGAGTTCTTTGTAGCTGGCTCAATATTCAAGAATGGAGTTAATTTCTCTTAGAAAAGTAGGAAGTCTTATATTTTCCCCCTCCAACAATCAACAGAAGCAGCACTGAAAGTTCTTATGGAACTTGATTCTACATTTGATATCCCACAAAATTGATCAAAGATCTACATTTATAATCACCTCGTTGCAGGTAGCATACAAAGAAATACAATTATTAATCTAAATTTTCTCCAACCCTTTTTTTTTTTTTTTTTTTAAATAACTAAACTAAAGTAATTTTACCAGCCAAATAATTACAAGAGAAAAATTAGACATACGAAAGGCAGGGAATAAGAGTGTGGAAACACAAAAGAATGGAAATCGTGGGCATTATGACTATGATGTAGGCGCAATAAAGATTAAATATATAAACAAATATATATTACAAATAATAAATAAAATTAACCAATAGTAACAATGTATGATCAAAACATTAAGATAAAATGAATAAAGAATTTTAAATATTCCTAAATTTAATATTAGGAGTGAAAATAATTGAATTTTTATTATTAAAAAAAAATTATAAACTGGTAAAATAATGTGGATTTTTAAATATATGAATATATAAATTATTATAAATAATATTTAATTATTTTTTACAATAAAATATCTATAGAGTTTTTTTGACTTAATTTTTTTTAAACAATTTATGGTTTGATGTATTTTTGTATGTATTATATTGAATCCTGAAGTTATATGTACCCTAAAATATATTTTCTTTCTTTTACTATAATCATCACAATATTTAAATTTTAAGTAAAATAATTAATGTTTTGGTTTATGTTTTTTTTCCATTCCCTGCACTAAAGTTTATACATAAGATTTTTCGATTTAACTTTTTCTTAAGCAATTTATGGTTTTGTTTGTCTTTGCATGTGTTATATTAAATACTCAAGCCATGTGTACTTCCAACACATATTTTCCTTTTTTCACTATAATAATCATAATATTGAAACTTTAAGTAAAACAATTAACATTTTTGTCCATGTTCTTTTTCCATTTCTTACATAAAAACATACACATAGAATTTCTTGTACAATTTATAGTTTGATTTGTCTTTACATGTGTTATATTGAATCTCTAACCCATGTATACCTCCGAAACATACACTCTTCCTTTCAAAGCAATAATTGCAATATTGAAGTTTTAAATTAAAAAATTAATGGTTTGATCCATGTTTTGTGGGTTTTAAACACTGTATTAAAAAAATTAATAATATAAAAAATAACCAATTAAATGATTGAAAATGATAAGTAGATACAAAATTTTAAGTCATACTCCTATTTATTTTATAAAAAATATTAATTTTAATATTAACAAAATATTATAATGATGAATGATCTCTCTAAAATACATTTATTTTATTTTATTTTTTAAATTGATAATATGTATAAATGACTTACAACATTTATCTCCTTAAAAATAACATTTCTATTCAAATAAAATAATAGTAATGTTTATTTTTACTTCCAATAATTAAGATATAAAAATATCGAAGGAAGGAAAACCCAAATTAAAAGTGCTCTAAATAAAAAATTTCTTTTATTATATACATGGTTAATTTTTTTTTTTTAAGGTATAATTTATATATGAAAATTGTTGATATTCTCTCTTAAAAAATATGATTATATTGATAAGTGTTTTTATAATGATTGTCAAGGATGGTAGTGGTGGAATATGATGTCCATGAGTTATTAATAATTAATGCACATCTTTGACGTTAATTTTATTGTTATATAATATTTTTGGATTTAAATGATATCTTTTCAATTGTGATATTGAATTTTATTCTTTTTATTTTTAGAAACTAATAAAAAAATTGTAAAATTTTAAGCATATGACAAAAATTGGAGTTTCTTTTTTTTTTTCTTTTCTTTTTTTTTTTTTTTTAGAAAAAATTATTTATTTATTAAAAAAAAGTTTTTTTTGAGCATAGTGTGGTAGATTAAGTCCATCTATCACATATCAACAAAAAAAAATCTGAAAAATTATAATTATTAATTAGTATAATATACATTAAATCTAAGATACACCCCTCAAGATTGATATCTCTTGTTGAATAAATATATTTAAAATATTTATATTAGTTACATTTTGTTTTTATAATATATATCTAAAAATAGTTAAGTAATATGAATAATATATAACACTAAAAATTTAATATTTAAAAAAAAAATCACTTATTAATCATTAATTCCATAACAATTTCAATTATTACTTTTATTTATTTAATAAAGTGTGTATTTATTACTACATCACTATTTACATCCATAATTTTAATTATTACTTTTATTTATTTAATAAAATGTGTGTTTATTACAACATCATTATTTATAAAAACTCATTTAACTACTAAATCATTTAATAAAAAAATTATTAATATCAAATTAAATCAAAATTTTATTAAAACCTAATATTGTTGTAAAATAATTTTAACATATTTATAATATATAAACATATTAACAAAATTTAATTATCAACATGTTTATTATTATTATTATACATTTAAAATTGTCACTGTCAAATTAAATCAAAATTTTATTACAACTTAACATTATTTTAAAATAATTCTAACATATTTACAATATATAAACACAATAAAAAAATTTAATTATAATAAATACTTGTTTCTTCTAAGACAAATAATAATGGTTGTTTCCATTATTTTCAGTTATTTAAAGATGATACACAGAAAAAGAATTAATATTGATTGATTTTTCGAATCTAAGTTGAATTAATTAATATTGATTGATTTTCCAATACCTCCAATCCCGAGTCTAGTTATATGTATATTGAAACTGAGTGTCAAACAAATGCGAAAATAGGAGACGAGGATGGTAGCAAAAACCGTCTCTTCCCAAAGTGGCAGAGCTACAAGCGGAATTTAACATCTGATGCACATTAATGCATATATAAAATAGTAATGTTCGCTTCATGTGAAATGTGTGACGACCATTTTTATTTAAAATTGTAACTATTTATTGTCCCTCACCAGCCTTTACACGACACTCTCATGACTGACAGACAGAAAGGTAAATTAGGAAAAGCACACACTTTGCATGTAAAACCAGTGTCAAATCAATGGTGTACCATTGCCTATGTGAGCTCAAAAATGTGGTGCAGAATTATATATATATATAACTTATGGCACCTACAACACATAAAGGTTCATGCAAAATGCTACTAGGCTAAACATATATTGTTTGATTAACAGTTCAGTTTAGATTTTTCGCTAGGCACTAAAGAGAAAATTTGTACAGTTTATTTTATTTTATTTATGACTCTTCATTGATATGAACTAAATAACCATTAATGCTCGACAATCGTACCAGTGAACAAATGTTAAAAATATCGTAGCTTTTTCAGAAAACAAATTAATAGCTATGTAGATATTTTTTTTCACCATTATTTTTTTCTGCCTATATTATGTGTAACCATTCTATTGTAATTTTTACTGTTAACACCTGTAAATTTTGTGGAATGCCACCGTCAAGTAGAAACCTTGTGGATACATCACGTCTTTTCAAACAGGTTTTCAATCTGTTCTCGTTTGTATTTAGCAAAAAAAAATTGATATTATAAACTTGCATTTTCGTATTGTCGATTTCTTCAAATACAAGTTCATAAAATAAGAATCACTATCACATAGATAAATAGAAAATTAAATGTTTTCGTCTCTAAATCTTTATGATACTAACAAGTGAATTCCATTGATTTACAAAGCTAGTATATTTGCCTTCCTTGAATTAAAAGAATCATTTGAAGAAAACTTACATTTGAAAGCTTAACTTAGCCCCAAAAAAAGAAAAAAAGTTTTAGACATAAATTCCATGCAGTTAGTCAATGAAGTTATAGTGTAGTTAAGTGTGGAGAAAATTTTGAATTTTCCCAGGATTAAAGCTTTGTGATATATCAATAGAGAAAATTAACTCAAAGCACAATTACCATTGAATTGTATTGAAAATTAGTGATGTAAATCACAATTTTGAGTGTAGATGTAGAAAAAAAGTTAGCTAAACGTAGCTCATATACGATTTATTGTAGCAGCAGATTATTCAAAACAAAAATAAAAAATCTCGTTAAGATTTTGGTTTGTTGTTCATTGTACCTTTCCGTCTTCAGTTTTAATCAAATTTCTAGCCTAAGTTTGCGCAATATGTAAACTGCACCACACCAAGAACATTTTCCAGGTTTACTTCGCCATTCAGGGGAACCGATTTGCATTGTTGTGAGAACAATGAATTTGAAGGAAACACATAGAACTCATGCAGATAAACTATTTACGTAGGCTAAAAAACTCAACAAATATTCGGTGAACAGATCAACAAATGTTTATGGCGTGCCATTTGGACATTAATCTATTTATGCCGGAGCATTATGATTCTCAATATATTTATATTGTTTATATTATATTTATAATACAATGCAATATAAATCTAATATATTATATATTATAATATAATGTAATATTAAATAATAATTATATCAATCGTTGTTCTTATAATGACATCTGGAAGGTATTGAAAAATGTAATGACATGAGAATGTTAGCATTTAATTAATTAAAAGCCAACAACATAAAATAAAAAATAAAACAATGGACATGACCGATTTAAAAAAATAAATTATAAACAAATTCAAACAAAAAAGATAAACAAAAATGAAAATTAGAGAATACATACTTTTTACATTTAATTTTTACCACATAATATTTATAAATAATCATATCACAAAATTCTAAAAATAAATTATCATAAAAAAAATATTACATCATATTTAATAAACTATCATAAAAAATATTACATCATATTTATAAATAATCATACAATATATTATAAATAAATTATCATAAAAATAATAAATAAATAAATAAAATATAAATAATCAGAACTAATTTATAAGTAATATATAGATTTTGCCACATTATATTTACAAACAATGATAAAAATGAAATTGTAAAAATAACTAATTTATAAGTAATTAACAATAAAATTTTAAAAATAAATTGTCATAAAAAATATCATCATATTTATAAATAATCATAATAATAAAATTTTAAAATTAAATTATCATAAAAATATTTTACCATAATAAAGAAATAAGTAATATACATATAATTATAATTAATTTATAGATAATGTATATTTTACCACAATTTATTTATAAATAATTATAACAATGAAATTGTATAAATAAATTGTCATAAAAAATATTATAACATCATGATAGATAATCATAAATATTTATAAATAATATATGGATTTTCCCACATCATATTTATAAATAATTATAGCAATAAAATTGTAAAAATAAATTATCATAAAAAACATTACCACATCATGATAAATAAATAGAATATAATTATAATTAAATATAAATAATCATAACAATGAAATTTTAAAAATAACATAAATTTTATCACATCATATTTATAAATAATCATAACAATAAAATTTTAAAAATAAACTATCATAAAAAATATCATCACATGATAATAAATAATAATATATAAGTAATCATAATTAATTTATAAATAATATATAGATTTTACCACATCATATTTATAAATAATCATAATAATAAAATTGTAAAAATAAATTATCATAGAAAATATTACTAGTATTATAATAAATAAATATATAATATATAAATAATCATAATTAATTTATAAATTTAATATATAGATTTTACCATTTCATATTTATAAATAATTATAACAATGAAATATAATTAATTTATAGATACTATAGAGATTTTATCACATTACATTTATAAATATATATTATATATGTATATTTATATTTTATTAATAATTTATTTCTTATTTTAAATTTGTATTAAATATTTATATTAAATTTTTTTATGAACATTAAATATTTATTTTTACTTTATATAGTGGTAAGTGTTACTAGCATACATATCTTAATAAATCTACTAATGTGTTTTACATAAATTTATTAAGATATATATGCTAGTAATAAATCTAATATTATTATAATTTAATATAGAATTATATATCAATATCATATAAAATATAATGTATAAAATATGTAGCATTATATATATATATATATATATATATATATATATATATATAAATTATAATATATCATTATATTTTTTATATTAATATTTATTTATTTTATATAAATATAATAATACAATCTTTATATTTATATAGTATTAAAAATACTCTTTTTATATATAATTTTTTATAACTAATTATTTGTAGTTATCCTAAAGGTGATAAATACGTTAAAAATAATGTAAGTTTATGTTTTGGTAAAATAGAAATTTGTGAAGTGAAAGAGTGTAAATTACTCTTGAAATCTATGATTGTTGATTTTATCTCACATTTTGTTCATAACTTAGAATCAAGGAACAACCATAAAATATTTTTGCGTGGAGGTGATAATAAAAAATTAGGTTGTGTGTTTCTTCATTCGGTGATGTGTTATGCAAGGAGGAGTCCATTTGTTTCATTGTTAATTTGAGCTATGGCAAAGTGGTGGAGAAAGGCAAGGCCATATATGCCATGCAACTGGTAAAAGATTTGATGATACATTAGGAGGTGATGGTGAGGGGAAATGATAGGGTATTTCATAGATGGACTCAAAGAAGCCAAAAAAATACATATATAATGTTAAATGACATCATTATTATCAATGTAATCTATGTTTTCCATCAAGTTGTTTTAATTACCCAATACATAATTGACACAGGTGTCATCTCAATGAAAAAAATGATCAGATATCTAATGACTCCTTTAAAAACATAGAGAATGCACCATATGTCAATTTAGACAAGTCTAAAACTAAATAAATAAAAAATATGCATTAACTATATAATGCCTAAGTAGATGACTCTAAAACCAAATAAACAAAAAATGGAAAAGGCTTCTTCAATGAAAGGTGCTTCTTATATATAATCTAAATGACAAATGTAATATTCTTCAAAGCTTCTTCAATGAATGAAATCTCAATGAATTAAGGCTTACATGTGCTCATAGATTAAATGAGCATTTGTTGGATTTACATACCCCACACCCATTTCAAAGGGTGTTTGTAGCTTGCATGGTGGTGGCATCTTTTATTGAGGTTGTGGAGTGTCTTGTTGCTTTCATTGTGGTTGAAGTGGGTACTGAAGCTTTTGAAAAGTGCATGCCACATGGGCACATAAGCGGGCATCATTATTGGTATAATGTGAATATTGTTGTAGAGGAGTCATTGGTTAAGAGAAAAGGCAGGAGAAATGTTTTGAAAACTTGGGACACACTGGGAAAGCTGAGGAACTCAAGGAAAGGTTGAACAGCTCCACAAACTTAGGGATACATTAAAATTTCAAACTCTTAGCCAATTTTTTCATGATTATACTATTTTCAACCCCTACTCAATGGGCCCCAAGACCTACACACATAATCATTTAACATAGATTAATGTTTCTCAAGTTATGTTTTATATTATGAATGTTATGTAGGTTTACTAAGGGGATATTTCAAGAAATGCTCAAAGCCTAGAGTCTATAGAGCATTCCCATTTTGTCCAGAGTTATAAAAAATTTCTTAGGTGATAGTTTCATATAAACATTCACTGTGAATTTTCCCAAGTGCACAGTCGAGTTCTCAGAGTCACACAAGGCCACCACATGGTACATTCAAATAACTCCATGAGTACATAAAAAAATCCAAGAAATAGGTTGTGTTAAGATGTTTCTTAGGACCTCTTAGGGTTTTCAGGTTGTCAGTGTACTATCTAATGGGAGGTTATTACATAGATCAGTCAATGAGCATGTGTCAATTCATGCCCCTATTGGACCTAGTAGTGTGTCTATGAAATAGGCCAATGGGAAGCATCAATACATCTTTCGACATTCTCAGGTTATCAAAACCCAAGAAATTGGTGGCAAGGTTGATAATGAGATAAATCAATGAGAATGCACCAAATAGCGATTGACAATCCTATGTCAGTATGTATGGCAGAGTGTGGGAAGTAGTGATCCAACTAGTGAGTGATGTGGCAAATAGCAATCCTGGACTTGTTAGTTTTGGAAGGCCTTGGGATCAATGGAAACATGCCACCCATCAAGTAGCAGACCTAGGTGTCAGTCCTCTAAGTCCTAGACCTATCATTTTTGGCAAGGCCTAAGGGAGCTTAGGAGCAATGGTGAGGAAACATATATCAGTTGGTAGATCTAGGTGCCTAATAGGTCAGGACAATGAAAAGTTGTCAGGAGTCAAATTTTCAGGAGCTTGGACTTATGAAGGAAGCGGTTAATCTATGGAGGTCTTCTGAACCTGACTTGTCGATATTAGGATAAGTGCTAGAATCTCAAGCAATCAACTTTTAGGGGCATTGTATAGTTTAAATTTTATCCAAACTCTCCCAACTTCACAATTGTGACACATGGTCGTATCACAGTGAGTTAGGAGTCGAAGATAGTCAGTGGTTAGAAGGGAGATGCACAATCAAATCCAATACATCTTGGCTAGCGATGAGTAGACATGTGGCACCTCATAAGTCCATATTCTAAGCAAAGTAAAAGAAACCCAGACTAGTAATGGAGCAATAAATGGAACATTGTATAGAGAATTTATAAGATGAGTAAGTGACAAGTGGTAGTGAATGAAACAAGAGGAATAGACACATTGACATCCAACCAGGTAGATGATAGGTCTAAATTTGATGGCCCATCAATCCTATCAAAATGAAATCAAAAGCTTATTATTTAAGTATGTGACTAGTTCATTTGCAGAACCCAGAGGAAGTCAAGGCTAAGCCAAAAGAAGTAAATACAGACCTATAAGTCTACAAGCTTAGGAAGTGATTCATGAACTCCAATTTGATAGAGAGAAGTCATGAAAAAGCAAAAGAGCTTTGCTCGTAGGGAATAAATGTCTCTGAGAGCAGTAAAAAAGATGTAGAATATGCAAGATAAATCTTAGGAGCAATCAAATAGTAGTTCCCCACACATAGAGAGCTTGTCTACTGCAAGAAACTAATGCATTGCCATGTTTTCCAAAAATAGTGCAAACCATCAAGGATGGGGAAGCCCAGTCATGGCCACAGAGACAAGAAAATAGTAATATGCCAAATGGCACGACTAGAGGCCTAAAATTTTAAATGTTGGATTACATTTATATTACATAAATACTAAAAACAACACTCATTGTAACTTGCACCCTTGGGGCAACTGCTAGTATATAGATTCTTATTTTGATTTATTTTTAGAATGATGAGTAAAACTTAAAGCAACTATATTCAGAATATAATTGAAATGAAACATCAAATCCTTATCAATGTAAAAATAAGATTGAAATATGATAAAGAATTTTTTTTTAAAAATCTCAAAAGGTTGATAACTATTACTCTTAATTTATGCTCATTTCTTAATTTTGGAAGAAGATAAGAAACTAGTAATAAGGGGTGTGTAAAGAACCTGATAGAAAGTGCGCACATGATCCAATCGATGGTGGAGAACTCCTCTTTGGCTTGGAAGGAATAACTTGCAGATAAGAAAGACACTAAAAAAGGGGATTGTTAGTAAGATAGTTGAGTGGACTGCCTAGCATGAGCCAGATCCAAGAAGCATAAGCTTGCCAGGAGACTATCAATCCACTATTGATAACAATCAAGTTGATATAAATAAAAGAAAGAGTAATTGCATTCAATAACATGAAAGTAATGCATGCAATATAAGAAGAAATAAAATGACTAAATATAGCAAAATTAGGTCAATACTCGTACTAAAATAGTTGGGGTTAGGTTCAAAAAATTAGAAAAGGCTCTATGAATAGGCAAGAAAATAAAAAGTAGGGTTTGGTGGAGGGTAGAGAAATGAAAATAACTTGTTATTTTCTACCATTGTGACCATCGATGATTGGATGAACCATCGATAGTTGGGATGACCATCGATGGTTGAGTAACCATTGGCAGTTGGGTGACCATCGGTGGTTGTCCTAACCATTGGTGGTTGCCTATGGATTTTTAGAAGTGTTCCAAAAGAGATACAAAGTAAGGAAATGATCAGGCAGGTGATTGGTTATGGATCAGATCAAAAATGGGAGGATGGAAGATAGGTTTGATCAAGTTAGGGGGTTAAAAATGAAATAAAACAAAAAAAACAAGTGAAATATACCTACAACTTGCTAGCTTGCTGATGATAAAAGGATGAAGCAATTTTGCTAGAGTAACAATACTTTCACCTTAAAATCAAATTTAACAGAGGTTTAGGTTACTATTGTTGAGATGTTGAAGGAAGATTGAATGCTAAAATACTTGAATACCTATGAGCAAGAATATTTGATATCTTGAACATAGATTATGGATCCATTTCATCTCCCACTCCCCTCCTTTTATAGGCAAAGAGATGGAGGATGGAAGGTTCCCTAGAGGGTGAGGTTACTGATCATGATGCTTTGAATATCATTAGCACCGTATAGGATGAAAATATTACATTATGTCTCATTATCTCACACACAATTGGTAATGTGTTAAGAAGTTGAGGAGGTAAGGACCTGATCATTAATGGTTAGGCTAACCATCGACAGTTGGGTTGACCATCAGCAGTCGAGTATCGAAGGTAAATTGGTCAAGGTGGAGACTAAAAGGGGTATTTAAAGGTTTAAGTTAGTAAATGAGTTTAGCTAACTAAGTCATCAACTAGACTCAAGGTTTGATAGGTTGGTTGATGAGTCAAGGGGGGATTTTAAGGTATATGGAGGCATTACGACATCTAGTATGGTTTTTTAGTGTCTACATTTTGCCCTTTTTTGTTATGTGTCTTTGAATTAACAAACTACAAAACAAAAATGGATTATTGGTCAAGGTATGATTGCCCCAAGTATGGGAGGAGGTGTTCCCCCTCAAACTGAGAGTCGATGAGGTGGAATTGAAATCAGGTCAGGGTTTAATAAGTGGTATATAGTGAGTCACGAGGTGGGTGATAAAAAGGGGTGGGTATTTGAAATGCAAACATGTGCATAAAATGTGACTAAGTATGATAGCTAAAATCACACACTAACTAAAGTTTCAAATGTTGGTAAAATAAAGTCAGGTTCTAGAAGGACATATGACAAGGGTAACCATTCCACAGTACTGGTCATGGTTGATCGGTTCACCCCTATCAAGTCTCCTAGATAGCGTCAATGTTTTCATAGGTATTCAAGGTAAGAAATGTTCCCTTGAAAAACATAAATGGTTTGGTCGTGCACTAGGTGGTGTAAAATTCAAATAGTGTGGTAAAAAAGACCAACACAAGGTCATCGTAAAACATGTGAATGGTTTGGGTTAAAATGATTAACATTGAGGTGGACTTGGTTAAAGGGTCAGAGGAGGGTAATCTATAAAAGTTCAAGTTGTGGTTTAAGTGAGAGTAGGTTATCTCTAAAGTTTAACACCTAGGTGGAGTGCTTAAAAATTAAAAAAGTGGGGGAACCCTGACCATCGATAGTTAGGGGTTCCCAGGGTCGATCATCAATGATCACCCTGACCATCAACAGTCAGGAGGAAACCCTAAAAGGCTGAAACATAAAAAGTGAAAATGAAAAATCATTTTCACTTTTGACTATTTGACCTCTTTATTTTATGTTTTGGTGCTTGTTTACATTGAAATTTTATGGTGATTTGACCAAGTGTGTTAAGGTGTACTTGCTTATTGGTTGAGTGTGTGTTCAACGAGATCGAGTGTTGATTGAGATGGAGGGTGGATGAGGGTGTGGCTGAGTAGCTAGACATGGGCTCTGACCTCAATAGTGATTAAGGAATGAGGTAGGGGGAGTTATAGAATTGAAAATTAGTTAATTTGATGTGTTGAAGTTAAATATGAGTAGGTTTAAATCAGTTTGATAGGGTTTTGTGATTGTTTTGGGTTAGGTTATGCCCTAGTTTGGGTTTTGGGTGGAATTAAGAAAATTAGCAGGTGACTTTCAAGTTAAAAGTAAGGTTTGGGTGGGGAATAGGTTGAGGGTTAGTTATAAGTAGTTAAATTTTTTTAATTAGTTATTTGGTGAGGTTTTTTGGGTGGTTAGGTTTTGGGGGTTTTGCCATTGATGGTCACGCATAGTGACCATTAACGGTTTGACTAATCATCATCAGTCAAACACCAAGGTAAAATGGGCTTACAGGACCATCAACAGTTCTAGTGAAGCATCGATGGTCAAAGGGTTTTGGGTGAGGGTTAAATTAAAAATGGTAAAAAAGGATTTATAAAGTTTTTAAATGGTATAAAATGTGTTTTAAAAAGGTACTTAACGATTATAGACGGATATAAATGTGTTTAAATGTAGGTTTGAAAGGATGAAGTGTTAAGATGGTTGATGGGTAGAGTTTAGGTGATGGAAGCATTAGGTGTTGGTATGATAGGTTAGGGTAGGTGCTAAAATTTATACGGATTAGGGCAATTGTTCATGATAGAAGTGTTTAGATTTTGGTATGATGTTAAAAATTTTGTGGATAAGGGTATATGTTTGTTTGATTATTAGAGGTAATAGGTTTAAAAGAATTGAGTGTCAGTTGATAAATGAGCCCAATTTATCCATGAGCAATGGTGACATGCGCTAACTATGGTTTTATAGGCCCATGTCCAAATCTAGATGAGGGACCATGAGCCTAACATCTTTGTAGAGGTTCATGATGAGATGATTGATGATGAGTGGAGGTATATGCAGGAGGTCAACCTAGGGGCCATGAGACACTATCAGGACCTCCCATAGGATATGACTATGATCATGGCCCTCATCGAGAGATGAGACCTAGCTACAAACACATTTTTGTTACCAACTGGGGAGATGACCATCCTCCTAGAGGATGTTCATAGGATTACATAGCTACCCATTCAAGGGGAGTAAATTTATCACATCGAGAGTGAGGAAAGGGATTACCATATAGATCTGGTATATGGAGTAGATTGGGTCCATACCAAGTATCATGCAGGTGTTTTTAGCTATGGGCCACTATACTATAGGGCTCCAGTGGATTGATGTTTATTGATGATGACAGTGGTGGTAATGTCATGTTTCACATTGCTTGATTCGAGTAATGAATTATTTTTGCATCTAATATTAGGAGTATTGGTGGAGATGCTACTGGGAAGGACTATGTTCAGGTGGGCACCAATGTTACTAGTCCATATATATAGGGATATTTGGGACTTTTGAACACATAGGTGATATGAGATCAACATTGGGTTCATACTTCATTGTTGGGAATATGATCACATTCAGGTGTTCATACATTTGGGGTTACCATGAGATGGCTATGCTCTAATAGACTACAGAGTGGGTTTCTTGAGATGGAGGGGAAATTATAATTTGACAGCTGTTGGTGGAGGTGTGAGGGACATTTATTGGTTTAGAGATGCATTGGAGGGTTTGGTGGTAGGTGATGTGGTTTTGAGGCCATATGTGGGCTAGCTTAGATGGGACCAATACAGCTATCACACTGTATCACTACAAAGCTAGAGATAGATATGCAGGCGATAAGATGGTGAGATTGAGCTCATCCAATTTGATTGAGTTTGGAGGTAGTTTAGCCTCATGCAAGGGATTCTACCAACATTCTCAAGATATAAGAGGGAGGATGGTGAGTTCTTAATTCTAGAGTTATAGCCACAGGATGTAGTTTTAAATCATGAGGAGATGTCGGCAAGAGCAATGATAGATGATGTTGGTGTGGTGGATGGATATGCATCATGGTATTAGGGACTATATGCAATGATCAATTTTGGATGGGGTGATAGGTGTTAGTAGGCCATGGATGTAGATCTAGCAGGGGCACCAGTATAAGGTGGTGGCCAGGATGAACAATCATAGGTAGGACTAGCAGCTACCTAGGCATAGATTACAAGGTTACAAGGATAGATGGCCACTTTACAGGGCTAGATTATCATCTTACAGGGTCAAGTTACCACCTTGACATGAGAGCAAGATCAGGTAAGGATCTCTCTTGGTTTAGTGACCCGCGAGAGAGATACCTTGAGATAGAGGGTAGGAGTGGTGATGGAACCAATAGGAAGACCACCTAATATGATTCCTATGACTTGATACTTAGATACAGTTGAGGAGTTGAGATACTACAAGGTGATAGTGATAACACAGTTGTCATTAGAGCTCTGATGGGGTGAATACAGAGCTAGATTAGTAGGTGGGGCAGTCATGGTGAATCTAGGTTAGTGGGTCAATTCAATGACAAGACATATAGGTACCATAAGAGGACTGACACTATACGGTAGTACGTGTGCAAGAGTAGGAGGGGCCAATGGTAGTGGTGCAGGTGCAGGTGGGACTAGTGGGAGTGGTGCCCCAAGGGCATGACATATGATATGATAGATTGTATATTTTCATGATTTTGATACTAACCTATGTGCTGATGATGTGAGATGTACATGAGAGAGAGATTATATATTGTTACATGTATTACTTGCCTGACATGATGTATATGATGATGTTGATGATAATATTGATGTCATTTATCATTCATGATGTGGCTTATGATTATGGTGATTCATGTTCATGTTATAGTTTATGGTTTATGTGCATGCTTTATGAGATGCTTGACTCAGTAGCTTAGGCATGTGATGTTTAGAATATGGTTATGATGTTTTGGTTTTGTTCATGGATATGATATGATGTTTATGGATGGATATATGTCATATGATGTTGTGATTGTGGTGATTTTGTTTATGGTTATCATGGATTATGTGATGGTATTTGGTATGGATATGATGTTTTGATGTATGATGATTTGATGTATGTTGTTTTGTTTATGGTTTTTGATGATGAATGATGTGATTTCATGAATGTGATACACAATGTTGTGTTCACCATTGATGTTGGTTGTTTATGATTATGAGAGATGTAATGTGATTAAGTTTAAGGATGGGATGAAAATACA
Source organism: Torreya grandis (assembly GCA_037957365.1). Taxonomy (NCBI): domain Eukaryota; kingdom Viridiplantae; phylum Streptophyta; class Pinopsida; order Cupressales; family Taxaceae; genus Torreya; species Torreya grandis. The sequence continues at coordinate 5,151,381 of JARHVA010000283.1, read as the reverse complement.
TAAAGTAAGTAGATAACAGACTAAATGTAGGAAAATTGATAAGAATTAATGAGACATAGGTCTATATGAGCCAATAGTGAAAGAAAAGAAAACAAACATAATGCCTTTTCATTGGTAAGGACAAAATAAAACCCAAAGTTAGATTGGCTTAGGGAATGTAAGCCTTTCGAATCATTTGCATTAGCATGTTTAGGTTGATAAAAAAGGTATCTTGATCACATTGTTTCAAGTAAGCTCATAATCCCTTGATTTATAGCTAGTATAAAGGGTAGGTAGGTAATAGGAATATAAGGAAATGGGTGATAGGTATGGTAACCTTATGTGGGCTAGTGTGCCCTTTCTATAGGTGACCAAAAAAATTAAATTAGACAAGTTCATGTCTTAATACAACGTATAGATTGATCGATGTGAGAAGTCTACTAAAGCTCGATATGAAAGCCAATTGTAGCTTTCTTAGGATAACTTGCTCTAATTTTGATAGTGGGTCTTTTGCTTACTTTTTGCTTTGATAGGTTGTGAACCTGATCGATGCGGGAAGATTCAAATGATTTCTTTTGACAAATTTGACTTAGCCATCCTTTAAAGGAGTGGTTTAAATTTTTGGATTCATTTATTTGGTAGTTGTCCTTCAAGGGAACAATATATCTTTAGAAGAAATATAGAAGATTTTGGTGCAATTGTCCTTCAAGGGAATAGTCTATAATGCTAGAGATGTGTGACCCAAATGATATTTTTGTATCCCAAATTATTTTTATGTGTTAGGTTTAGACATGGACAAGTCTAGTAAGGCTTAGAGGTTTACCTTTATGAGGGCAAAACTTTTAGCACAAGAGGTTAATGACATGTGAAAGGAGGGGTTTGAGAAACAAATGATCATGGGATTATGTCTAATAAGAGATGAAAAATATCCATGAGAACCATGCCATGGGTAGAGCCATGATGCCCATATTTAAGATTAGGTTATGACTGTGATGGTTAATCACATGGTTCCATGTTATAATTGATTGTTCTCAAATAGAGAGGGATAGGTAGGTGAAGGTGAAAATCTCACAAATCAAGGGATGAGCTTAAGTTAGATCATAAGATGAATTTGATCCTTATTTAATAAAATAAAATATGTAGATGTAAAGCATTGACAGGCTCATGTTCTAGTTTACTTTCGAAAGAGGACAAATGATAAGCTCTTGATCCATACTTATGAGTGATGATATAGGGTCCAAGCCAATTAAAAGCAAATTTGTCTCTTTTGCTTTTCTCTTTATTGGTTACATATTGGTATAGAGGTGAAGTCCCCCAATTACTTTCCAACACTTGATTAGAGGTGGAAAAGATTTGGTTTTGAAAAAATAGGTGAGGTTGGTTAGGTGATAGTTTGGTGGTGAAGGGTAATTTTCAATGGTTGGTGGAGAAGGTGACTCCCAAATGGGTTGGGTGGAGGAGAAAGGTAATCTTCAACAGTTCAGGGTTAGTTGGTTGATAATTTCAATCGGTAGGTTGAGGCAAAAACACCAAGGGTTAGTTTGGTTAATTGGTAAGGTATGGTTTGGGGTTGATAAATGTTCCAAGCCTTGTGGAGGGAAAGTTACCCTAGTTTACTCTTTTCATGGATGTTTTAAGGTGGGAAAAAGATCCCAATGTGAGGTGTTTGGTTAATAAGAAGGTTTAGGAGGGGTGAAGATGACTTAACCCACCTCCAAAAAAAGAGGTTGTTAGTTATTAGTTATTAGTTATTAATGGTTAGAGGTTAGTTGTTTCAAGTTATAGGTAGTGGTTCGGGTGGGATTTCCCCTATTGTAAAAAGGTTAGGAAAATGTTGTTGGGTTTGATTTAGGTAGGTCAGTATAGGGTTGGTAGGTTTGATGGGTTGATCTTGGTTTGGGTTGTTAGAGAGGTTGGTTATGGTTGAGTTAAAAGGTAGGTTGATTGTGGTTGATTGATTTGGGGTATAGGTCAGTTTGAGTATTGCATTTGGATGGTGAGGTAAGGTTGGGTGGATGGTTATAGATAAGGTTAGGTTGATAGTAGGTTTTATTGGGTTAATGGCAGGTTTAGTTTAGTTGATGGTACATGAGATAGGGTAAATGGTTGTTAAGTTTGGGTTGGTGGTTGGTAAGGTGGGGTTAATGGTAGGTTCCCAAAAATTGGCAAGTGGAAGAGGTAGGTTGGTTGATTCCACATGGGCGAGTGGAAAATTTTGGTAGATTGGTTCCACATGGGTAAGCAGAATAGGTTGGTTGGTTTCCTTGATTGGCATTTTGAAGGAAAGTTGAGAAGGTCTCACTTGGTTAACAAGTGGTTTGGTAAAGGGTTGGATTATGGTTTCCTTAGTTATAAGTTCACCAAGGACCAAATCAAAAGGATGAGCCGCATTTTTTTTGAGGGATTTGGTTATGGGTTTCCTCAACAATGAGTGAAGGAAGGGGTTCAATGATTGATTGCTTGAATATATTAAAGGCTAGGTTGGGAGGAACATGAAGAATATTATTTGAAACCTCTTTGTGATCGATAAGGTTTTAGATGATCATTTTAAAGGAGCCATGTGTATCTATCCCATGTTCATTTACATGGTGATAAGCATAAAATTCATTCTCTATAAACCAAATTGGATTTGGAAGAGAGATATTGATGGGTTTGATTTGAGGAAGGTTAATGATAAAATCCTTTAGGAGTTTGTCAAGGATTGAGGCATATAATTCCCCCAATGGGGTTTACTACCTAGAAAGAGGGTGAACCAATGGTTTTTGAGTTGTGAGCTAATTGTTTGGTTTGATAGGTTTGATGAGTTTGATAGGTTAGGTAGCTCTAATAGGTTAGGTAGGTTGTTGTTGGTCAGATTTAGTAAGGTTGATAAGTTGGGTAAGGTTGGTAAGGTTGATAAAGTGAGTTGGTTTGATATGTTTAATGAGGTGGGTTGGTTTGATAAGGCAGATTGAGGTAATTGATATGATGGTTGGGGTAGGTGGCCCAAGGTTTGATGAAAGGTGTTGATAAGTGGGTCTAGGTTTTATTGATATGATAGATGTTGATAGGTTTTTGGATGGTTATAGTTGAGATTTGATTGGTTATAGGTGAAGGTTGATTGGTCAGGGGTATCAAAAATAGATGAGTCTACTTTAATTATCCAGTCTATTAACATTGTAACTAGCTCCAAGGTAGTTGAGAGTTGGTTGGTTGAAATTTGGTTGGTTATAGGTGAGGTTGGGTTTATTTTAGGTGAGGTTGGGAGCATGAGTGGCTCGTGATGTAAGGTATGTTCTAAGGTAAGAGGGTTGTCTTTCAAAATTCTAGCAAAGCTAGGACCTCTAGGGAAGACTATAAGGAAACTCTCCATTAAAGGGAGGCAAAATAGTGGAAGGTAGGTTTTTGGTTGGTTTGATTTATCAACTATTTTGTAGTAAAGATCATGAGAGGAATAGAAAATAAATGATGAAAACTCACACCTCAAAACAAAAATCAAGCAAAAGGAAAAGAATCTTAAGACAATCCAAACATACACAAAAGTGTGTTTTAAACTTAGGACTCCTTTTATATCACTTTTGGCTTATGCCTTAGAAAGTGTGAATAATAAACCTAGCTAGTAGATCAAGTACTAAAGAGGAAATCTAAGGTTGGTTTCAGGTTGTGTTTAGGTGCTCGAGAAAGAAATATGTATTGTTCTTTAGTATGTGTCTTTGTATTGGGGCCTACCCCCTCACTTCCCACACTATAGCAATAAGGGTGTCAAGTGCTTAGCAAAGATATACTAAATTTCAAAGTTTATACTCAACCAGAGAGCTAAGTTGGTTCTCCCCTTGGTAATGACCTACAAATAGGATTGTTACAAAGGATAAGGTTTACTGCTAGGTGATGAAATCCTAGTCAGGCTTTATCTCAAGTTTATTTTGATGTGTTGATTGATTATGTATTTTGGTAAAAGTGTGTGATAACACGGGTGCAACTATGACTAATTACTTTTCCTTTAAGTTACTAGATGAACTAAAACAAGCAAGAAATCAATGTAATGCAGAGGGTTTATTTTATGCCAAAAGAAAATTCAAATTTTACTCAATGAACATAGAATAAAGGAAGGAAGAAAGGGAACTTAGATGATGCTAGGGTCCCATTGGGCATGCCAAAATGTTGCTCTTAATTTTTTCTCATTTATTAATTTTAGAAGAAGATAAGAAACTAGTAATAAGGGATGTGTAAAGACCCTGGTAGAAAGTGCACGCGTGATCCAAATGATGATGGAGAACTCCTCTTTGGCTTGGAAATAATAACATGTAGATAAGAAAGACACTAACAAATGGGATTGTTATAAAGATAATTGAGAGGATTACCTAGCATAAGATAGATCTAAGAAGTATAAGCTTGGTAGGAGATTGTCAATCCATTGTTGATAACAATCAAGTTGATATAGATAAAAGAAAGAGTACTTGTAGTCAATAACATGAAAATAAATGCATGCAATACAAGAAGATATAAAATTATTAAATATAGAAAAAGTGGGTCAATACTCATACAAAAATAGTTGGGGTTAGGTTCAAAAATTTAGAAAAGGCTCTATGAACAAGCAAGAATACAGAAAGTAGGGTTTAGTGGAGGGCAAGGGCTGAAAATAACTTGCTATTATTTTTTGCCATAGTGACCATCAGTAGTTAGGTAAACTATCATAAATTGTCAGTGGTTGGGTAACCATCAGTGATTGGGTGACCGTCGATGGTTATGCTAACCATCGGTGGTTGCTTGTGGATCTCTGAAAGTGTTATAAAAGAGTTACAAACTGGGGAAATGATCAAGCAGGTGATTGGTTATGGATCAGGTCATAAATGAGAGGATGGAAGATAAGTCTAATTACGTCTGGGGGTTAGAAATGAAATAAAACAATGAAACAAGTGAAATATACCTACAACTTGCTAGCTGGATTATGATAAAATATTAAAGTAATTTTGCCAGAGTAATATTACTTTGACCTCAAAAACAAATTTAGTAGAGGTTCAAGTTACTGTTATTGAGTTGTTGAAGGAAGACTGGATGTTAGAATACTTGAGTACCTATGTGCAAGGATATTTTATAGATTGAACATAGATTGTGGATCCTTTTCATCTCCCACTCCCCTCCTTTTATAGGCAAAGAGAGATGGAGGATGAAAGGTTCCCTAGAGGGTGAGGTTATTGATCATGATGCTTGGAAATTTGTTAGCACCACATAAGATGAACATATTAAATTGTGCCTCATTATCTCGCATATAGCTGGTGATGTGTTAAAAAGCTGATGAGGTGAGGGCCTGATAGTCGATGGTTGCACTAACCATCTGTGGTCGAGTGTTGAAGGTAAATTGGTCAAGGTTGGGGTTAAAAGGGGTGTTTACAGGTTTAAGTTAGTAATTGAGTTTATTTATCTAAGTGGTGAACTAGACTCAAGGTTTGATAGTTTGGTTGATGAGTCAAGGGGGGGTTTAAGGTATTTGGAGGCATTGAGACATATAGTACAGTTTTCTAGTGTCTAAAATAGCAGTAATTAAATCATGCTAATATGTAGCATGGCATAGTGTATAGATCATATGCAAAGAAAAAATAGAATATATATATATATATATATATATATATATATATATATATATCTGTGTGTGTGTATGTATGTATGTATGTATGTATATACATTGTTGAAAGTATGTTTCTAATTGAAAAGGATGTGGAGAAATAACCCTATTTCAAAACTGGTTACAATAATGCACTAAAAAAATGTATTTACTATCAAAAGTGAAATACAGGTCAAATAAACTATGTGAAACTAATGCAAGAAAAAATTTTAATACTTTAAAAAGAGATTAATGAAAACAATAGTTGTGGTAAAAAAAATTAAGAAATAGAGGCAGTCAATTTCTTTTAAACCTATTGAGAGCATTGGTCAGTGAAAAAGAAGAACTAGCCTAAATACAAATAGGAAATTCAATTCACAATATGCATATTTTATGAATATAATTGAAAGCGGAATGAAGTGCAAAACAATTGCATTTAAAGAGATAATAAATGCACAATGTTGTAGCATCTGAAAAGGTATGTAAATTGAGTTGTTAATTGCATTGTATTGTGTTATTGTAAAAATTTAGTAAAAAGGCATTATAAAGATAGAAACACAATACATTACAATTTATTTCAATAATTTATTGTAAACATAGCAAAGAAAAAGCCAATGTAAGAAAAAACTTAAAGTGTGGAGCTTTCTAAAATATAAAAAGTTGATGCCCAATCAAATTAAAAAATGGTCTATTGAGGTTGGTATGTAGTTTTTAAACGATCATGATAATTTTACTTCAAATACATTCATGTTTGTGTCTATGAATTAAAACTAGAAAATATCTCATAATTTGAGGTGGTTAGCATGTGTAAAGCTTTCCAAAAATACCTATGTCTAATTTATTTTGGCAATGTCAAAAGTGACATGCTGGTTGATTCCATCACACATAAGAATGATAGGAATTGTTCAAAAATGCAACCAACATCTGGAAATTTTGTTGGAAGGTTTTTCCATAAAACTAAAGCAAAGACATTGAGGTTTTTTTTTCCCTTCATAAACATTATTGAAAATTATATAAACTAATTAAACAAAAAAGCCTATCAATTACAATGTGAAATATGAAAAATATATCATTATTTCATGGAGCAGTTGACATGTAAAAGAGGTGAATCAAAGACTTAAAATTCAAAACAATTGTGTAATAGCATGTTTTGTCATTGTGAATCTAAAAATTTCAATTTTATTAGTGTTCTGTAGTTTTGGATAGGTGTGATAGGGAAAATTGCAATATATACATATGAAAATATATAATAAAGACATATTTTTCTAATTTTAACCAAGATAAATAGTATAAAACAAAGTAAAAACACTATTAAAAATATATATGTTATGTGGTTAATGTGACTATGACTCTTGGTGGCAAGGTGTGTGTTGTCTAAAACATTTTGCAATGGTCATTTAGTTTGTAACACTTGCAACTGAGTTTGACCCATGTTTTTAAAATTCCATGCAAGATAATTTGGTTGAGGTATTATGTGTTTACAAATTTTTAACATGTTTATTTCATTACATATAATATGTTTACCATTTTATTAAGTCTCTGCTACATTGTCGATCATCGTGGATCTAGGTAGGGTATTGCTTTATTTTCATTAATTGCTGATTTTAATTGGTGATTCACCCTCTGGGAGGTAGGGGTACCCTTTATTTAATGACAGCCACCTCCATCTCTACATCCCCATGGAGTGAGTGAACATAACCATGGCCCTGAAGCAGGGGAGAAAATTCATCCCAAAGGTCTTCTACGAGGTAATGTTGATGATTCTGACTCTCCATTACCTAATGTTATTTTAGATGTGCCTGAATTTGACAAAGTTTGTCATTTCTTTGAAAATTTTAATTTTATTGCTTATTTTATTGGTTGAATCCCCCCTAAGAGCCTTTTGAAATAATGGGTTCACAACCAATGGCAAGGCCATGTTGTGAAACTTGAGGGAATCCAAAATCTTACAAAGGGCTTTTTTTGTTTCACTTTTCTTACCCAAAGCACTGAAAAGCTATTATCAATAATGGGCCTTGGTTCATTTGTAACACTTTGGCTATGTTTTCTCACTGGACTAGAGACTTTCAAGTCTCAGAGCAAGCAAAACTGGAAGTCTCTATATGGGTTGAATTTCCTAGCTTGCCTCTCCCATTTTAGGGTTTTATAGACCTACTTATAAAGCCCATAGGGCATTTCATTTGATATGAACAGACTAAATTATTTATGGCTAATCCTTAGAAGAGGGATTATGTGGAAGTGGATCTGTCTTGTGATTTAAAATATTCTATTGATATATAAATTGGCTCTAATTGCTTTTATCAATGTTCTTTTATATCAATTTTTTGAATACTTGATTTCAATGCTAGTCCTCAGAACACATGATCTGGGAGTGCTCTCTGATGGTTCACACACCCCCTACTTAAGAAAAAGGCGGATCTAAATCCAAATATCAAAATGGTAATAATGATGGTTGGACTACCATCACCAAAAATAAAAACAATAGCTCTTATAAAGGTGGTGATAGACCACAAAATTCTTCATTATGACCTATTGACAATAATTATGCTTCAACTTCTGTTGGCAAATCTTCCTTGCCTACCAAAGCTTTTCCTCCTCTTGTGTGTATGTGCATGCACTAGCCTCGCTAGTTGAGATGCCACTTTCAGCACCATGGTCAAAAGCCTCTCTTAGAGTGGGTGCCCTAGAGGAAGAAAGGAGCCAGTCACCTTGGATCATAAATTAGTATTATAGCACTCTCATATCCCCTCTTCATCTCCTAGAGCAGAATAATATATGGCACACAAGCAATAACCATTTAGAATGACTGATTACATGCCCATTAAACACATGTATAACAAGTTTGTTGTGTTGGAAGTCTCACAAAAGAGAATGATATGCACCTCAATCCTATCCAATGATTGTGTAATCTTGGATTGTTTGAGGTCTTAATGATCCATTACATAAGTATGAGGTCAGGAATAGTTACTAATTTTTTTACAACATGAAAATTCTTTATTTGTAAGAGGTCAATGTTTCTAACTTCTTACTATAGAATGCAACATGAATCATCTAAATTGAGGCCATTTATCAAGCCATAGGGATGTTAGTCATAGTGGGCTCATCACTTTTTTACCTTCAAATCTCACTCAAAATATTATTTCATGGGGATCAAACCCCACCCACCAAGTGGTGTTGACGCTTTTTAACTTTAATAATCACATTATTGGGATGGTCATTTTATACGCCTCTAATGATGATATGGAATAGGCTTCCTTGTGGAGGTAGGTGGATGAATCTCTCTCAGATGCTCATTAGATCATTTGTGGTGACTTCAACATGGTGAAGTCGGTAGAGGATAAATAAGGACACCTTCTAATGCGATGGTGTGCAGGTGAACATGAAACATGGTTTTATATGCACAATAAGCTTAGGGTGTTTGATCCTAATTATCACTAGAGGAAGGACTCATACTCCCTCTTATTCACCTAGTCTTATTTTCGATAGGGAGATTATAAGGTGCATCAGTGCCTCTATAGATCTCTACTAGTTGAGTAATATCTTTTCTATTTTTCTCCAGTCCAATACAAACTAGTATCAGTCATTCTTGATACCCTTCTCTCAAATAATCACCTTATTTGATTTATTTTTGAATGTATTTCTCCTCAAATTAAGCTTGATTCTACATAATTATATCTCAATACTACCTACCTCAATCATGAAAGAATGATGGGGCATAATGTCAAAATTTGTAACTTGGTCGAGACACTAGTTGGATCCAATGGTCTTTTGATGTTCTTGCTCACATTTCTATCTTTCTTCGGATCTACAGAAAGTAAGTGGCCATTTTTAGACAACATATGCATAATGATACAAACCATGAGTATATCTGAGCCTCACAAGAACTAGATTAGGTGCCATTTAATATCCACCTTCAAACTCAAGTGGCAAAATGGAGACACAAGCTCCAAATTAAGGAAGCACACAAAGTCAAAGGAGTTTAAATGAGATCTCGTCTGCACTGGCTAAAAAATAGTGGCAAGGTTTTTAAGGATTTTTGTGCCCTCCTCCACTCTAGGAGAGCTGTTGATAGAATAAAAACTACCAAGGAAGGAAATATAAGACTTACCAAACTTCTTGACATTTTAAAATCCTTTGTTTATCCCTATCATGATGTTTTATTTAGTAATCTTCTTCTCTAGAAAGGGAGGCAACTCTTTTTCAATGAATTCAAGTTGCTCCCTACAAATTCTCCATCTCTCAAAGAGTTGTATGTGATAGGCCCTTATCTCTTAGTGACCTCCATGAGGCTGTTAAAAATATGGAAATGGACAAAGCTCTAGGAATTTATGGTTTCCTATATGAGTTTTATCAAACTTTGTGGGACAATGTTGGTCTTGATCTTCACTAGATGTACTCTGAAGTTATTCTAACCAATTCCTTGGGAACCCTTATTAATCAGGGTAACATCAAGGTTATTCCCAAGGCTGGGGATCCTAAAATTATTGTAAACTAGAGGCCAATTAATTTTCTCAATGTATCCTTAAAATTTATCCTTAAATCTCTAGCTCTCAAGGTGAAACACATTATACCTTTAATTGTTAGGAGTGAGCAAATAGGCTTCATACAAAACATGTTCATTCTAGATAATGTCATTGTTGTATGGGAAGGTATGGAATGGGATAGGATTTCTAATCAAAAATATCTATTTGTTAAGATTTATTTTGAGAAATCTTATGATCGCATCGAGTGGCTATGCTACAAGTGCTTGGTTTTATCCCCAAATTTGTTTAGACTATTAATATGCTTTTTCAAGACGTGGGAGCTTGTATCACTATCAATGGAACCCAATATTCTTGGTTTTAATTTCATCATTTTATTTTGAAAGTCTATATTTTATCCCCCTCTTTGTATGTGATTGTAACAAAAGGATTTATCTACCTACTGATGACACCTAAAATTGGCCACCATTGGCTTCATACTGGACTTCAAACTGATTCTTACCAACCATTACAAATTAAGCCTAAGAATCATTGATTGTCCTAAATTTTCTTATGAATCATTTGTTAAAGCCCACAATCCCATTGAGACATCCCTATTTGTGGTATCCTACCATAAGCAACAAAAACCTCTCACTGATTCATCTCTAATCATCATGTGACATCATAAAATGTAATTTGGCCTATAGACCTATTAAATGGAGCAAGTGCACACATGGAAACTAAATCAAATCCTAAAAATTCTAAAAATCCTAAACATATTTAATTAAAATACTAAACCTAATTAAATTCCTAGTTGAATTATCTATGAGCAATTAATGAAATTCTAAAAAAGGAAATTCAAAAATTAAAAATATTTTAGGTTTTCCTAATTAACTTTTGTGAGTTGTCAAACCTTTATAAATATCTAAAAACATCTCACCCATGTCTGTTCATTTCAAATCATGAATTTATGACACTTTTTAACTCTACTGGGGTTAATTAACTTATTTAGGTAAGGTTTGAACTCATTCCATGTTTAAACTACACCTTGACTCACTTTGGTTTGGGGTTAGTTTCTAAACCTATAAATATAAGTATTTGCCTCTTCATTTGAATGAATTTGATAGAGTAAAGTTATAATGTAGGTTTTATAGCAAGATTGAAATTAATAGTATTACCAAAAGCCATGGTGTCAAGGGGAGAAGGAGATAGCCAAGCTTCATTGCTAAAGACTCTTTGAACATAAGTTGAGCAAGCCATATAATAAATCACTTGAAGCTCTCAAGGAAGGTAAGAAATTTGTCATTATTTGAATTTTATTTATGATTTCATATGTATTTTATTCACTATGCTAATCCAAAAGCCATGGTGTCAAGGGGAGAAGGAGATAGCCAAGCTTCATTGCTAAAGACTCTTTGAACACAAGTTGAGCAAGCCATATAATAAATCACTTGAAGCTCTCAAGGAAGGTAAGAAATTTGTCATTATTTGAATTTTATTTATGATTTCATATGTATTTTATTCACTATGCTCCCCCTAAGATCTAGGCAAGTAAGTGTTAGCATGTTAGTGTGTTTTTATTCAAGTTTTGTTACTTGTTATAACACTTGATCTAACCTCACTTTTTGGATTCCTTGATCACAAATAGCATGCCCAGTGGGACACTAAGCACCCCACATATCAATGAGACAAAAATTCAAGTCATAAAATTTCAAGTAAATGCTTGCATATCTTCAAAATTGAAGTTTTAGCTTTATTTTTGATGTATTCTTAATTTTTGTGCTAACTCAAATCTACACAAAGACCAACATCAATTCTACCTAACCATCATTATTTTATTGGGAACCTCACTCTCACAATAGTTTATTAACAAAACTAAATGACTCATATATTGATAAAATGTTGATTGCACACACAATTCCTTTTATAGAAGGAATAACTCTGAATCATGGGCCTCTTTGAGGGGGAAACCTCTTATTAGAGAAAGCTCTATTAAAAATGATTTCTTGGATGCCTTACAATATTCTATTCCCCTTTATTTATATTAGTTCCCATCTACCCAACTCCTCTTTTTTATGCATATGGTACTAAACCACTATTCATCATTCTACTATTCTACCCCTCTCTAGGTACATTACATTACATTCCATCCCCCTTAAAAATGTTTCACCCTCGAAACATGATAATAAATAAGAGGATGAACAAATAAAATTTCAACCATACATTTTAAAATAAGTTAAACACTAGATAGAATCCCATCCATGCGTCCTTTTTTGATTTCACTTCTTCTTTCGATGTTGAGATATGAATATGTACATCAATAAGTTGAATATGAGCACCATAATCAAAGGTTGAAGTTCAATTTTAAAAATGGTGATCATCTCCTCAAAATGAGAGAAACGGTGCTCAAAAAATTCAGCTTGATGAACAAATAGAGGATACATGCCATCCCCCTTAGCATTGTTCCTTACACATATTTTGTTTATAATTACTAACCCCATTAAATAATGCATCAAATTGATATAAATATTTGAAGGCAGAATAAAATAAGTTTCTATTGTGTGAAGGAATGATTTGGAGAAGAAAATATCAGCTGAATTAGTCACTCTAGCGTGATCAACATACCATGCTCTGCAAGTGTCCTTCAACTCAACCCATGTAGTTATTTTTGCTTCATATTCTTCAACTATAGGAAATGAATCCACATACCATTCACTATAGTTATGCTCTCAATCTAACCATGCATTAACTTCTCCATCATATTTTTGGTTATATGGAAGTGAAGCTTAATTCTATCAAAAATAGCATGGATATTGTTTAATGAATGCATTAATTTAGATAAAATAGAAGGATCCATGACTTTTTTTTTTACAAATAATTAGTCACAAAAACTGTGATAACTTTAAAAATACAAAAGAAAATTTAAAACTTTAAAATGTTTTGGAAATCTAAGACAAAAACGCATTAAACCCAGACAAATTTTGGCTCAATTCATTACCATTTGTGATCAGTTTGAATAAGAAAACTTATGTTTTTTGAGGATAGAAAATGAAAATCTACACTTCTTAGACTTGTTCCATGAAGCTCTCAAATATACATACAATAGAAATCAATATCATGGAAATGGCCCTAGAAAACACTCTGATACCAAATGTTAGGAACCTCACTCTCACAATAGTTGATTAAAAAAATAAATGACTCATATATTGATAACATATTGATTACACGCATAATTCCTTTTATGAAAGGAATAACTCTGAATCACGGGCCTCTTCAAGGGGGCAACCTCCTATTAGAGCAATCTCTATTACAAATGACTTCTTGGATGCCTTAAAATATTTTATGCCCCTTTATTTATACTAGTTCCCATCCACCCAACTCCTCTTTTTTATGCATATGATACTAAACCACTATTCATTATTCTATTATCCTACCCCTCCCTAGGTACATTACACAGTTTTGCCTAACCATTATCAGTTCTGCCTAATTGAGCTCAATTTGGGTGACCATTTACTGATCATGGTATAGGGTAATAAATGACTTGCAAAACTTTGATTTTGAATCTTTTTGGCATTCATAATTATTATTTCTTGGTTTCATTATCCTGTATTTTCCCTATCTAATCATCTCATTGCAGGTTTTGTTGAGTTTTCATGTTAACAATAAGATAACTAACATTTTTACCTCATGATAGTTTCTCCTTTAGGTTCAAAGGCAATTGATCTCAGTCCTTATCAACCGATATTAGTTATGACCAATCGAAATTGGTTTCCTAGTAACTAATATCAGTCCTTATGTTTTTAAAATAGGAAACCTAAGATCTATGTTTTGTATTTTTGTTTGCTCATCATTGAAAGTGCTTCAAAGCATGAGTAAACTCTCTAATCCTTGTAGTTCTAAGGTGGAACAGAACATGAATTTTCAATTTTAGATTTATGATCATTTCATTTTGGGTGTTTAAAATGATTTTATCTAACTTTTGAACATTCATTTTGGTTCCTAAAAAGAATTACTAGGTCTTGAACATTTGATTTTAGTGCTTAAAAGGAACCTAGAATTGATAAGTCTTGAACACTTCATTTTGGTGCTTAAAAAGAATGGTTAACTCTTGAACATTTGATTTTTAGTTCTTAAAAGGAACATAGAATTAATAAGTCTTATACACTTCATTTTTGGTGCCTTAAAATGAATGCTTTAGTCTTGAACATTTGATTTTGGTGCTTAAAAGGAATGCTTAAGTCTTGAATATTTCATTTTTAGTGCTTAAAATAAACATAGATGTTTTTGCTATAGATGTTTTTGCTTAAGTTGTTTTGTGCAAATTATTAAAAGTTTTTTAAATAATCCAAGTGGCCAAGGAAATAAATCAAATATTTCATTTGGTGCACAAAATAAACATTCATTTAGATTGTAATTTCTTGAAATTGTTTGTTACTTGTGTGTTTTTTGTGCAAAATGAAGAGTGTTTTTATGCTCTCTCCCATCCTTTATATGGAACTTGGGTGACTAAAAGTGCATTTTTACTTGCAATTTGTGCCTAGTTCAAGGCATAAAAAGAATGTTATCTAGGCTCTCCCCAAAACCTGTATGGTTTGGGTGATCTAAAAGTAACCTCTAAAGTCTTTCCACTTAATCATTTCTTTCATGTAATTTAGCTTATGAAATGGAGTTCATAGCTTCTTCACGAGTTATTTAGGGAAGCATTGACTTGAGGTTTCATCTCTTGGCAGTGTTTTAACCCTGGTCCATATAAAGGTATACAAATCAGGGTATGAATACTATGAGAGCCATAAAATTGAGCATCTAACCTCTCTTTTCATAATGAAGACCTAAGTCATGTCTAATTAACTAGGGGATTCCACTAAGAATTACATGGATGGAATTGTTGTGAAAGGAATAGACCCTTGCATAGTAATTTAATAGGTATGAACTTAATTTATGTGATGCTTATCTAGTGTTAATCACACTTGGGATCAATCTAGACATTCAAAAACTATAGTTTTAGTCAACCCCATTTGACCATACCTTTTCTATTTAGGGCTTAGGATGATTTACTTAGTTGTATTTGGTATTTTTATTTTATTATTTGGTCTCTCAAGTCTAAAACTTTGTTTGTCTTCCCACATTATAAATGAATTGTTTGTCTACACTACTCTGTTGTTTGAGGAGGTGTTATGCCATCCATTTGACATTATGTTTTACCTTAGACTTTTTGTGTCAAAAACATTATGTATGTCGATTGAAATGGGTAATGTTACACTACCCAAATCAATTCAATTTTTTGCCTTGGAGTCTTTGAAATAAATCATTATTTACACCTTTAGAGAGTGATAACATTGTTACGCTGCTCAAATTGTTTCATAAACTTGTCTTGTCTTGTGTCCAAATTATCCAAATTTGAAACCAAATCCATGTATGCCTTTGTGGTCTTTGTCTAGTGTTGTTGTGCCATTCAATTTTGTCTAGCTTGTTTGTTCAAAAATTCTAAGTTTTCTTAAGTTGACTTGTTAATTAACTTTGACAATTTTGGATTCAAACATTAATTGATTTATGTTTAGGCCTTATCTAATTGGGGCTTAGATACTGATATTTCTCTTTTAGGTTGTGTAACTTAGGTTAATTCTTTACCCAAATTCAAAAACCATTTATTTGTATTATCATTTGGGAGAAAATAATCTATCCCCAAGTGCCTTTTGTTTAGTGCCTCATATCAATTTGACCAAGTTCATGTCTGAAATCAAATGCCTAGTTTAATGACCAAAGTGTTCCAAGTTTGTTAGATTAAATACCCCTTTATTTTAAGTCTATCTTTTGACACTATGTCTGGCTAAGATTCCTAACACAAGCCTTGTTTTAGTCTAGCTTTTGATGTTGCATTTGACCAAAAGACCTAACAACCTTTCCTTTCTTAGTGTAGACATATTGGGAACATTTTGAACCTAGAGTTTGGCATTTTGGTTTTAGTTCATCTAGTTGACCTTATTTATATGAGACATTTGACGTTATACTATTTTATACCAAATTTTGTCATTAACCATTTTGGAGATACAGCTCTATTCTTAAACCAAGTTAAATCAAGTTTAAACTTTTTATCTTTTTAGACATTTCTTTTATAGAGTTTGTAGAACTCTAAATCATGTTTTATCATGAAACATTCATTGTTGATTTGACCATGTCTCACTATACACATAGTGGAATCATATATAATCTAGGATATGGAAATGTTTTCATGAAAAAATATTTTTTTCAAGACCCCTATAGAGATGATGTTGTATGTGAGATGGATCCTTATCCACCTTACAATGTTCAATCAGGGGAACAAGGTCAAGACCCTTTGGCCCATTATTTGGTCAACATGCCTCCATACATGGATCAAGACCAAGAATAGACAACATAATACTTAGATAGCATACCTTTGGTTTCAAAAAAATTACAACAACAACCATATTACATTACAATTCCATCAGCCTATGTCCCATACTTGTTTGATTGTTACTTTCTTGGAACAAGGATAAAGTCTTAATCAGAGCCACAAAGGTAGGGGCTAAGTCTTCAACAGAATTTCCCCTTAAAAACTTACCAAGTCTTGTAATAGGATCTTACAACATTCCCTATAATCAAAACATTAAACAGACCTCTTCTAACAACCCTCATGCCATTGTGTCAATGTTGTATCAAGACCCTATGCTTGTCATAAGAAAAGGCCTTATAGAGGATCATTTCATTCAGATGTAGATAGCATACTATACATACCTAAACCTAGCATGCAAATTTAATAATATGACCATGCCAAGTGCTCCTCTTATTGAGTTAGATCCTTAAATAGGTGTTTTAATTGAGTTGACAAGTTAATAAAATCATAGTATACAACCATTTGCGTAAAGCACTTTGATAGAAAACATGTTCAATACCCCAACTATCAAATAAGTGTCTTTTATTTCTACACAGAATAGTGAGCTAAACATAGTGGAGAATGTGTAAGCAACGTCCAATTCAGACCAAAGTGGTGTCAATGCATAAACACATAGTCCACAAAAAAATGTGCCTTTAGTTAACACCGCAAGTGGTTCGTACATACAGGGGGTAGGAATTTCTACCTCCCAACCTCAACAAACTACCTCTAATCCTCAACCAACTACTTATTAAAGAACATAAAACCAAGGATTAAGTAGTTAAGCAACAACCAATGCCACACCTCAAAAAAATGTGATGAATGCTAATTCACCCCAAAAGGTGATGCATAACATTCCACAACAAGTCACAGTCTAATATACCCATGCAGCAGAAGCAAAACATCTTGCCACCTCAATAGGGGGAAACCAATGTTCCACCTCACCAGGTAGTAGTGAACATACCTCTTTAGTCACAGACCAATATGCCAATGCAAAACTAAAAGATGTCTAATCAGTAGCTTACAAATATTGGTCAATGACAAATGTTGAATCTTCAATATGTGTCTACTTCCCAACATAGATTTGTGCAACTAAGAGGTTTCAATGTTCTACAAGTACTAATTAGGAAATAATTACCTTTCATGCCAAATGTGCCACAAATTCAACAACAAGGCCTTGGTTCACAAGTTCCACTTAATCAATAAGGTTTTACTAGTCAGCATCATGTCCCTATTCAACCTCAACAGGTATAGTATAGCCATATCCCTCCATCTCACCCACAATTTCCCCAAGGCTAAACCCATATAACTAATCCCAACTAGAATATCTCACATCAACATGTGCAATTACAATAATCACACCCTAATCTGCATATGAATATTCCTGGTTCATTCCCAAACTGAACCAATGTTCCTTGATAAATGCCTCCACTATACCCCAATCAAAGTAACCCTCTTTTGACAGCCCTATCTCCTCTTCAAGCCAAAGTTCACACTGGTTCCCTAGCCCAAGAACTATAATAAATGAAGGATATAGTTTCCGCCATCAAGGCTAGGAAACAAACCAAAAATTTTAAGTTGGATGATGTGTGTTATTACCCTTTCAACATGAAGAATTTGCAGATACCATGTCCTCCAAAGTATGAACCACCAAAGTTTGACAAATACAAGGGGAAATGAGACCCTAAGGCCCATTTAACTGAATTCTTTGTTGTATGCCAATTAGTGGCCTATAGTGACATAAAATTTTTAATATTGTTTCTAAGAAACCTAGTAGGACAAGCATTGAAATGGTTTATGAAATTACCCAAGAATTCAGTATCTGATTTCGATAATCTTTCAAACAAGTTTGTGCAATACTTTTCCTACAATATTGAGCATGACATTTTGTTTGTAGATTTGATGCAAGAAAAAGATAAGGTTCGAGAAAGCTTCACAAGTTATTTCTAGCATTAGAGAGCCTTTACAAGTTGATTCACCTATATTCTACTAGATAAGTAACTAGCCATTGTGTTTACCAAAAATCTACACAGTAAAATATCTTACCATTTGGAGTTGCAGTGTGTACATACCTTTTTGGAAATCATCGACAAAGGTTTATTGATCAAAATATCCCTTATTAATAAAGGGATCATTAAACTTACCTTGACCAATCAGAGATAAAACCAAAACTAAAATAATGGCCAAAATCATAACCAAATCCAAGCGTAAGTGGCACAACCACAATAGGCCAGTAATTATGACAAACCCAAACAATTCAATCACAAAAATAATGTTGTTTGGAATGGATTAATCAAGTCATGATATGTCCAGGTGAAAACACCATCTACTTAGGCTATGCCGAATATATAAATTACTCCTCACCAATAACCCATTCAGTAAACACAGTAAGCATGGCAGCCTAGACTAGTGCAACAAACATAGTAACATATGCCTTTACAAAACCCTCCTCCAAGGAGAAATGTGCATACTTGTTGTGTCTTTAATGACCTTGGAGAACCCATTGAATTTGTGTTTCTCAAGCTACTCATAGTTACTCGAATTAATTGGCCTATTTCAAAGCACTACTTGAGGGTATTGACTATCCATACTGGTACATGCAAAATGAATTATGTGAGTATCACAAGGTTAATGGCCATAAGTTATGTCATTGTGTGCAAATTAAATAGTTAATCAATAATATCTTGGAAAATGGTAGATAGCATTAGAATATGGAGTTTCCACATCTAATCATAACTTTAGGATCTATCAAAACCCCTTTCCATATTATAACAACCAACAATAAAAATAACAACAACAACCAGGACAAAAATAACAACAATATCAATAGCTAAGGCCAAACCAACAATGGAAAATGAATAGATGAAACCAAGGCTAGAATGATGCCAACAACCAATAGACCTACCATGTATTTTGACATGACTACAACAAAATTGTAGGCCATATTGTAGGAGGTCACATTAACACCATATCCATTAATCCAAGACCAAATACCAATCCAACAAGACTGTTGATAATCAGTCCCAACCAACCAAACCATGTCAGTGATTCTTATTTGACCTGGGACTATGTACAGTTATACTATTAATTAGGGATTCCCACTTTTGGACCTTATATCGATAACTCATTATTATCTCATGACCATGCATAAGTGCACCAGCAACCAAGAGTTATCCTATCCACTCCCCCTCCATCATCATTTGTTAGGAACAATGGTCTTGTATCTAATCCTAATTATGCAATCACAACTTGGCGGTCAAAAATTACCATACCAAGCCCACAACCATATGCCACTTCAGCCATCCAACCAACTGTTTTAGCTAGAAATAAGGTATTTACCATTGTGTATGGAAAAAAAATTGATATTATGGATCAATTATAGAAGATGACTACACAAATATCCATTTTAGATTTGTTGTGTATGTTTACAATCCACAAGAATATCCTAACAGAATTCCTTAGCCAATCCCAAGTTCCAAATGACATATCTCCAGACAAATTCTAAGTTTTGGTTAGACATCTAGCTCCAAGACAATAATTAAACTTTGACCAAAATGATATGTCATCCCTTGGCCCTCTACATAATAATCCATTACACATCACAATTTTCATAATGTGGTACAAAGTGAAATGTGTCCTCATCGACAATGTGTCAGGCCTAAATATCATGTCTCTAAAGTTCATCAAGATTCTCAAGTACACGACAACTGATTTGCATCCAAAAATGATCACCATCAAAGCTTATGATAATGAAGAATGGGAATTGTAAGGCACTATCAGCTTGCCAATTATCATTGGGCCCTTGACCCATGGTACCTTATGTCATATGTTAGGCCTCGAGTTATCATAAAATATGATTTTGGGAAGACCTTGGATACATGAAATTTGTGCAATCCTAACAACATTGCACCATTGTATCAAGTTCCCCCAATTCTAGTATGGAGGTTACCACTCATGGATATTTATGGCCATACAAACATTACAAGTATTTGGAGGCTGAGTACCAAAGCTATAACTACCATTTTGGTCTAAATCTAGTTGCCAATAATGATAAAGGTAAATACTTATTGATTCACCAAAGGCCAATTGCATTAACCCTAATACCCTTGATTCACTTTCCCACATGTTGCCTCTTGAGATATCTAATGATTATACCATCTTGACTAATGGCCTAGGAGAATATTTGACACATGATACATTCCACCTTACCAAGCTTCCATTGAACCCCAAGTCCTTTGGAAGACCTAAAGCCAAACAACCTTGCATGAAATGGCAAAGAAACGGCAGAGCCAAACTACATAGTCTAGAACTTATCATTTTCATACCAACCTCTAGCCAAGAAAAGAACCCACTTGAAGGTGATGAATCATGGTTGTATAATGACAAATTAGCTAACTGTTATATCAATGACAATTATCCCATTTAAAAAAAAATCATAAAGAGGCATGCCTATTAAAGAGGAGGCCTTGTGTCAAATCAACAAGGTCTGCTTGAGCTAATTTTTGCCACTAGTGACAAAGGAACATATGGTCATGGATTTAAACTTCTTGGGGGTGACCCCATGTATCTTATTTGAGTTCTATCACCAATGAATAGTGATGATGATGCCAATAGTGAAGTAGAGTCTGATCATATCCCTTTCGATGACTTAACACATACTAATTTATTTGACACTAATTTCATTTGTACTCTTCAACCAATTATTCACCATAATTTGCTTCCATTATATTACCCTCAACTGATATACAGGGACCAACAAGAATCAAATGTGCTAGTTGATGAGTTTCAAAATGATGAGGAATTTTGTTATTTTCTAGGCCCTAGGGATAATGTTCCATTAGGATACCATAAACAAGGATTCTCAATCAAATTGGATCCTATAGCCTATTTTGGATAGTGGGTCAACACCCTCAACCACAAATAATTAAATTAAACATTGAGGTCCCAAAGTGAAAACCTCTTTGACGTGCTTTTGGACCAAGGAAATAGTAAAGAGAAAGGCCAGTCTAGTGGTGAAAACCTATTTTAGGCACCATTAGATGGGGGTGTTCAACCTTCCTCAAACATAGCTCAGAAGACCACCAATGATGAACTAGCCTATGGGTTCAAGTTCAGTCTTAAAGAGCAGCAAGATTCTAATTGGATCATCCAAGATTTTTCAATCATATTTGTTACATGGCCATC
The DNA here is from genome assembly GCA_037957365.1 of Torreya grandis. NCBI lineage: Eukaryota > Viridiplantae > Streptophyta > Pinopsida > Cupressales > Taxaceae > Torreya > Torreya grandis. Next base: position 5,129,786 of record JARHVA010000283.1, on the reverse strand, counting down.
CCTACCCTTGGGGGATTCTAATTCATCATGCCTAGGAGAACTTGAAGACCTATTCCTAACAGAGGACTCTACCATTGCAAGACAAATATAATCTTTGTTGACCATTCTTGAAGATGGTTCAACCCTTCTTGTAGAGGACACAACAAAAGTTAACATTGGGACTCCAAATGACCCAAAATGGATCAGATTAGGCACGTCCCTCATTGAGGAGGAAAGTGAAGTATTTATAGCCCTATTGAATAAATTTGTTTATATAGTTTCATGGGCCTATTATAACATGCCTAGTTTGGACCTCACCTTGGTTATTTACCACTTTTTGGTACATCCTGATGCCAAACCTATAAAACAAAAATTGTGCAAGATGCATCCTCACATTATTGTAGTAGTGAAGAAAGATTTCAAAAAGCTCTTGGAAGTAAGATGTACTTGGCCAATTGACTACTCAGATTGGATATCAAATGTTGTGCCCATCAATAAAAATCCAAAAATAATTTGAATACACACTAATTTCAGAGACATCAATAAGGCCTACCAGAAGGATGACTTTACTCTGCCAAACATTGATATGATTATTGACTCCACAGCAAGTTATGAAATTCTTTCACTGGTGGATGGATTTTCAAGGTACAACCAGATATGAACTACACCATAAGACCAACACAAAACAACATTCACTACTCTAAGGGAAATATTTTGTTATTAGGCTATGGCATTTTATCTTCAAAATGTAGGAGCCACCTTCAAATATCCATGACCATCATATTTAACAATATGATGCATGACATTATTGAAGGCTACATCAACAATACACTAAGTAAATCAAAGACTAAGGCCGATCATCTAGCAGCACTGAGGAGGATATTTGAGAGATTGCATGAATACAAAGTTAGGATCAACCCTAAGAAATGTGTTTTTGGAGTTACTTCAGGTAAATTGTTTGGCTTCACTTTGTCTCATAGGGGCATTGAAGTTGATCCAACCAAAGTACAAGCCATCACAAACATGCCACCACCATCCAATTTGAAATAACTTTACAATTTATAGGGAAAAATACAATCTATTAGATGCTTCATATCTCAATTGGCTAATAAGTGTCACCCATTTACACATCTACTAAAGAAAAAGATATAATTTTATTGGGATGACGAATGCTAGAAAGATAAATGCTAAGATTTGAAATGGAAAGGCAATCACTTGCTAAACTTGATGATGTAATTGAAAGACTATCTCACAAATCCACCTATTTTATTACATCCAATGTCAAGAAAGCCTTTCCTCTTATACTAATCAACTACCGACAAAGCCCTGGGGGCACTTCTATCTCAACATGATGATAATGGAAAAGAGCATGTCATGTACTATTTAATACATACACTAGTAGCATATGAGCATAATTATATGCCCATTGAAAAAGCCTATTTAGATATGGTCTTCATAGCTCAGAAAATCTACCATTACATGTAAAACAGGAAGACCATGGTCATTTCAAAAGTAGATCCTCTCAAGTATCTAATATCTTAAACAACTTTACAAGGTTGCATGGCCAAATAGATCATGTTTCTCAATGAATTTGAGGTAGAATGTGTTAACTAGAAATCCATCAAGGGACAAGTTCTTGCAGATCAGTTTGATGAATAAATCCTTACAAATATAGAGCTGTTAACATTCCAATTCCCAAACGAATCCATTATGACCATTGAAACACCACTTGAGGAGTAACACTGGAAGATTTATTTTTATGGATCATTCACTAAACATGGATCATGGGTATGCCTTTTATTCATTACACCATAGGGGGATCTAATCCCTAAGCCCTTTCAAATTAGCTTTCTTTCTACCAATAATATGGCTGAATATGAAGCACTCATGGAATGGATTCGATAGGAAGTACAATAGAACATACATCATATAAAGGTTTATGGTGACTCTTTGTTAATCATCAATCAGGTTACAAACCATTTCAGACTAAAGATGATAAGATGGTACCATACAAGGCCATGGTCGACACTCTCAAATAGTAGCTTGTCGATGTCTAGTTTAAACATATACCAAGGTCTAATAATAGAACAAAATATGCCATAGCTATCATTGGATCATTGATTTATCATACAAATATAGTCAAATAACACTAGTTTCTCATTGAAAATCTGCTAGTGCTAGCTCATGAACCTTTAATTATCGTAATGATCTATGATATTATTGGTCCCAACTATATTTGTATTTATACCTATATGCCTATCTTCATCACTAAATTATGCCACCAAGCCTATCCCACAAATAGTCCAAGGCCTTTATCCATCATGTCATACTTTATACCTTACTTGGACCAACCCTATATCACTGCAATTTTGATGGAACTCTGCTTCATTATTTAACTTTGGAAAAATCTATATTAGCATTATGGAAAGTTCATGAAGGATTATGTGGAGCAAACACTAGTGGGGGTGTCCTATCCAAAAATATCCTATGTATTAGGTACTATTGGTCAATAATGGATGTAGATGTAGTTGCATATGTGAAAAGGTGTGATAAAATGTCAATGACATGCCAATCTAATTCATGCCTTCGTCAAGAATTTGGAACCAATGATTACACCATGGCCAGTTGCTACATGGGGCCTTGATCTCATTGGGAAGATAAACCCCATCTCATCTGATGGCCATAAACATATCCTTACCACTATTAAATGTTTCACTAAGTTGGTTGAAGCTATACCCCTCACTTATGTGACTGGAAAACAAATTTCCAAATTCATCTTTAATAATCTCATTTACCACTATGGTATTCCCTTCGACATTATATCTAATAATGGTGGATCATTTAATAACAAGGATGTCTAATTGTTATGTGTCAGGTACAAAATTAAGCAACATTTTTCAATAGCATATTACCGACAAGGTAATGGCCAAGCTGAAGCATCTAACAAAACCATTATCAACATCCTTAAAAATATTGTCAATGATACTGACCATGATTGGCACCTTCAGATATTTCAATCCCTTTGGGCATACCATACCAATCACCATACCCTAATAGGATCCACTCTAAACTCACTTTTTTTATGGCACTGAGGCCATTCTTCCCATTAAGGTTGAGTTACCTTCATTGCGCATCTCTTTGAAGCATGTCCTGGATAATGGAGACCATCAAATATCTCACCTATAAAAGTTGGAGTTACTGATGAGAAATTCCTAGCCACAGTAAACAACCTACAAGCATACTAGAATCAACTTCGTGGCCACTATAATCGACATGTGAAACATAAAGAATTTGAACTTGTTGATCTTGTCTTTAAAGATAATCAAAAGAATACCATGGTCAAGAAGAAACATAAAGGCAATTTCAAACCCAATTGGGTAGGTCCTTTCATCATTGTTGAAAACTATGGCACTAGAGCATACAAGTTCACTAAACTACATGAAGATGAACTTGATGAGCTGATGAACATTATACACCTCAAGCGTTACTTCACTTGAGTGACCTAGTGTATTTTCTATGAGGACCATTTCAAATTGTACCATCATATTGAATTTTTTATCTGTACCATATCATTATTCACTTTGTTATTCCACCATTCCATTCTACCATACTTTTTATATCGACCAAGTTTTTTTCAACCTCCCTACCTAACCCATTTGACCTTGGTTTCATTCTATTAGTTACAAGGTTGCTTTCAACACAAAGATTCATATCGAGTTTCAACATATGTTTCAAGTATTACAAATAAGAGCCATATTTTAGAGTAGTGTGATAGTGGTTTGGCAGTTTCATATGTCATTTCTTGTTCATTTTATACCAAGTGTGCCTAATTATAACACCTTTGGGCAAATCAGTGTCCCATGATCTTGCTACTAATTATAATTGCCTATGGGCAAATTAGTATCATTGACTTATGTCGTTGTTTCCTATTTATAACTATTTATAGGTAAACTAGGGGCAACACTTGTTTATCATGCTTTGAAGTACCACCTTACCATTCCTATGACGTACTTGCCATTTGTCAACTTTGCCTATTTTATTTAAATTGGCTACTACACTAGTCAGATTCCTTCACTATAGGGTAGAACTTTAGTTATTTGAGGTCCCATATTGGCTCTATGTAGGCAGTGCTTAATTTATTTTTAGGTTAGCTCAGTCACCCCTTAGACACTCTCTCACCATTTTATAGGGAATTTAAATTTAAACATTCTCACCATTTTTCAAGCAACCTAAGCCACACTCTCACCATTTTGTGAGCATTTTTAAGTTTTGATGCTATGACCATTTTACAAGCTTGACCATTTAGTGTCTCATAATTCTCAATTGAGTTGAGATGCTCCAAAAATTCTAAAAACATTTGTAAAATCGATTTATAAACACCAAAACAAAAACATTGACCACTTATTTGCCTTAAGGATTCTAGGAACCCTCACTAAGTCATAAAAGACCACTTGTTATTTAGTTTCCCCATCCTTTGTGGCATTTTGTCCCATGCTCTCACCATTTTGGGAGTCATTCCCATATTCTTCTATTCCACAATCATGTTTATCTTTTCATCATTTTCTTCTATCCCATTTTTTGGGATAACTACATTTGGCCTAAAAGTTTTGTTGGATCTTATGTCCATGAAACTATGTAGGCAATGTCCACTTACCTAGTGCATCTAAAGACTGCTCGGCCACCCCCTTCCTTTTTTTCTATTCTTCCATTTTTGTTTATTTGTTAAGTTGTCTCATATCTTCTAGGGGCAATAATCATCTTGTTTGTACTATGTTGTTCATATTAACATTTTAATTAACCATTGTTTGTTTTTGGTACATTTGTTTCTATTTATTTTATTTTATTTCTTTCTTTTCAGGGTATTTTGTTTGTCTATTTGCTTACTTGTTATGCCTTAATTCAGTCTATATGCGTTCATTGGGTGATTCCTTGTGTGTTATTCTTGAATCCATCCATATATATGCATTAACATTATCATCATGGTTTTTATCATTGGTTCATTGTTTTCAATTATTTATTGGATTGCATGTCATTCCTCATGCATATTTAAGCCAAGTTATTATGGTGTTCTATCATGATGCCTACCAACACGTGCTATAATAAAAATCAGCTTGAGAAGTCTACATGGCAATGCAACAATGATATATCTACTTGGCACTAGAAACATTCCTGATCTAATCTGAATCACATCCTACATAGAGTAATTAAACAAAGAAAGAATATTCTTCCTTGCTAGTTTGGACTAGCATCTCCCTACTTGTAGGTTGCCCAAACTCAACTTTATCCTCTGTATCAATTTGCCATCATCATTCTACATCATGTTTTCCATAATTAGGGTACAATGCTTATAACCACCTTTGGTCAAATCATTATATACCATCTCATTTGCCTTACCAATAATTCTAACCACCTTTGGACAAATCATTGTGTTTTCATCCATTTGAGGGTTGATGATTATAACTACCTGTAGGCAAATCATTATCTATCTTTCACCCAACTAGGACTTATTTTCCTAGGTGATAATGCTTATAACTACCTTTGGGCAAACCATTATCTTTATCCACCCAACTAAGGCATGTTTTTATCTTTCCAATGATTATAACCATCTATGGGCAAATCATTGTTTTCCCTTTTGATGATTATAACTGCCTTTGGTCAAATCATTATCTTTTTTATCCCACCTATGTCGATGATTATAACCACCTATGGGAAAATCATCTTGTATATTTGCCCTAACTAGGAAAGCTCCATATGCCACTAATTATAATCGCCTATGGGCAAATCAGTCCCTTCCCCCCCATTTCATCTATTTGGTCCACTTGTTTCCTTCTTTCAAGGGATCATTTGCCAACCCCTTTGCCAACCACTCCCTCAATGGGGCACTTACAATTCATTCATTATCATTGAAGTCGTAAGCATATAGGACTTATTTGAGAAGACGTTACTATGCCTACAGCTTACAACATCTTCCCAAACAGGAACAAACTATTGACACCTAAAATTGGCCACCAAGGCTTCATACCAAACTTCAAACTGATTCTCACCAACTATTGTAAATTAAGCCTAAAAATCACTGAATATCCCAAATTTACATGTCCATCATTTTTTAAAGCTCATAATCCCATTGAGACATTCCTAATTGGGGCATACTATCGTAAACAACAAAAATCTCTCATAAATTCATCTCTGATCATCATGCAACATCATAATATGCAATTTGGCTTATAGACCTATTAAAGAGGGCAAGTGCACACATGGACATTAAATCAAATATTGAAAATGATAAATATCCTAAGTAAAATTAATTAAAATGATAAACTTAATTAAATTCCTAGTTGAATTATCCATGAGCAATTAATAAAATTCTAAAAAAGAAAATTCAAAAATCAATAATATCCTAGGTTTTCATAATTACCTTTTTTGAGTTGTCAATCCTTTACAAATATCTAAAAATATCTCACCCATGCCTATTTATTACAAATCATGAGGTTTTGACACCTTTTAACTCTAATGGACTTAATTAACCCACTTAGGTTAGGTTTGAACTCATTCTATGTTTAAACTACACCTAAACTCACCTTGGGTTGGGGTTAGTTTCTAAACCTACAAATACAAGTATTTGCCTCTTCATTTGAAGGGCTTGGATAGATTAAATTTATAATGTAGGTTTTATAAAAATATTGAAATTAATAGTGTTATAATACCAAAATCACAAGCCAAATCCAACATCAAGCCACAATCCATGGTGCCAAGGGGAAAAGGAGATAGCCAAGCTCCATTACCAAAGACTCTTTGAGCACAAGCTGAAGAAGCCACAAATCAAATATCTTGAAGCTCTCAAGGAAGGTAAGGAATATGTCATTATTTGAATTTTAGTTGTGCTTTCATATGTATTTTTTTCACTATGATCCCCCTAAGATCTAGGCAAGTAAGTGTTAGCATGTTAGTGTGTTTTTATTCAAGTTTTGTTACTTTTTCTAACACTTGATTTAACCTCCCTTCTTAGATTTCTTGATCACACCTACTAGCTAACTATGCTACCAAGGGTCTAGTGAAAGGTATCTCCCTCCCTCAATATGATAGACAACTTTTAAATGGTCATTTTGTGGATGATTATTTTCTCACTCTTTAAGAAGAAGAAGAATCTGTTAGAAATGCCATGGATTGTATGCACATTTTTTGTTTGGCTTCAGACTCTTTTATTCAATGGAGGAAAACCCAATGTTATAGACAGTCCTTGGGCCCCAAACCTCCTTAGCTTGAGGAATTTTAATGGTAATGAATTCTGCTAGAATTGTAATTTAATTTTTTTGGTATTCCTTCTACCTTTCAGGCCTCTCCATCTGACTTATGGTCTTATGTGGTACATAGAGTTGAAAAAAATATCTCATTTTGGATCACTAAGCCTCTTTATGTTGCTGGTAAATTTCAAATCTACTCTAAATTTTTGGTAGCTACACATGTGTATATTATTCCTCTTATTAGGCCTCTTCTAATGTAACCTACAACAAAAGAGAAAATTAATTCTAAGGGACATAAAGGCTTCCATAGAGTTGCCTAGAACATTTTCTACCGACACAAGGAACCTAGGGAACTGGATCTCCTCAATATTAAAATACAAGGACTTATTCTTAGTGCCAAATAGATTATCAGAGGTCTTTCTAGGGATGAATCATGGAAGATTTTTCTTTGCCATTGTATCTCTTAGAGACACCCATGTGGTATAAAGGCTTGGTATGGCCTAGGATTTTGTTCCCTACTCATCACCCCAGTGCCTGTCAAAATTAAGGGCTCTTTTATAATTCAAAGTTTATTTAAGGCTTAAGAGAAGCTTAAGCCTCACCTAAAATAGGTTGGTGAAGGGTTCAATAATGGTCTCTCCATTAATTCCTAGTCCCTTTAGTGGTCATCTTGCCTAAATTTTCACAATGTTCACTTTGCCTTAGTGTCTTGGGTTAAAGGGTTATGCCTTTTAAGAAAAGGTCTGAAGGTTATCAGTGATCTTTATTGCAAAGAGATTAGGGTTTGGCTCACTTGGCAATAAGTTTAAAATAAATATCATTTAATAAACTCAAATTTAGAGACCATTACAGAAATTCAAGGCTCCATACCTGACGAATACTTGTATAAAATTGGAGTCAATTCCCTTGTTCCTTGGTGTAAGGATTGGCATTGGCCTACAACCACTCCCTTCACCAAATATTCTTGTAGGTTGGGATATCATTTACTTGCTCCATAACATATTCTAGTTGATATGCTCAATATCAGATGGAATTTCCATTCCATAAATGAGATCTGGATTTGTCAATTTAGCACGGTGTGGTATGCTTCTATTAAACCCAAAAAAGCTCATTTCTTATGGTGCCTTCTCTACTAGGGCCTACCTGTGGGAGATCAACTCAAGCATCTAGGTGTGCCCAAACCCATTTTCCCATCTTGTTAGCAACCAGAGACTGTTAAGCACCTTTTCTAGTTTTGTTTGCATACACAGTCTACATGGCATTGGATACACTCCCTTTTTTAACTCTTTCATCTTAAATTCTCCAAATGGAATATGGCTCTCTTGGGGGACTTGACTCTGTTGCCTACAAAATACAATCATTTTTTGTAGATCTTTCGAGCTGATATTTTATTTTAAATATAGAAAGCTAGAAATTATGCTTGTTTTAATCATGAAGAGTTGGAATGTAATTTTTCTATTTCTAACAAAATTATTGTTCTTTCTAATGTTACTCTCCAGATACAAATCCAAATAGACAAGGTCCATTAGATATTAAATATAGCTAGCATTTGCTATATCACTAGGGAAATGCTTCATGTGTGGTCAGCCAAAAACCTCCTGAGCCCCCATGGCAACCTTCACCCCTCCAGGGACAAGGGCATGGGCCACGTCGGTAGTAGTCTATAATTAGATGCAGGAGTCACTCTCCATGATGGTCACTACCTTGTTGGTCTTTTCCTCATTATGGTGACCAAAGTGGATCGTCTAAATCTAGAGGTGATGGTAGGGGTTAGGGATCTCTGGCACCATCCGAGGATGGTGTTATCAAACATTGGGATATGCCTCTCCAAGGCATATTCCCATGCCTATATTTGGTTATTCCCCCTTAAATAAATCAAAGTGAGACTTTGGAAGTTCATCAAAACACTGGTTGGGATCCCTTACTTACTGATGAGGATCCTCCTACAGTGGGATGATAAGGTGATAAGCTTCAAGGTCCACCACCTCCTCCACCTCTCTCGATGTCCATGTTTGTTGTTTTTTCTTAAATGTTCTCATTATTTTTATGTGTACCTTACATTCTTTGCTTTGCTAAAAATTATTGGTGTGATGTAATATTTTGTGTGGTCATTTTTTTACCACCTTTATGACTTGTCCCGAGAGGTCTTTTTTACCCTTGGTGTGATTTTGATCATGGGGTGTAACTTTTCCACCATTTTTTTGTATGATTAATGTTATACCACATATACATATACATATACATACATACATATATAGACACACACGTTTATCAATCAAAAATATGCAAACAAGAATATAAGCATCTATTGTTTATGTAAAATTGAAAACATATTAAGTTTGTATGCAATTATTAGAGATTCCAACCATTTTAAAATTATATAGTATAATAACAACAACATAATGTCATATGCAATAGGCGACCATTCAATGTCTTCAAAAATTGTTTCTCTTCAAGTATGCAGGTGAAAACATATTTTTTTCATATTGAAAGTATTTCCTGTCAAAATAAGTAATCCATACATAATTATAAAATATCAATACAATTATTTTAAAAATATAAAATAATTTACCTATTTTTTAAAAAAAATCTTTCATCATTATTTACTAGGCAATTTCAATAATCATTTGACATAATTATGCAAAATGATAGTGTAACAATTTTTGGATCTAGAGGAGCGTCTTTCACAAATCACTTTAGCTTGCATGATATACATGCCCATCATTTATTTGAATCATCTCGTATTCTTATCTATCCTTCAACAAATCATTTAAATGTATAATTGCAATTGAGTAATGAGAATAAAACAAAAACTAGAAAAAAATGTTTATCCAAAATAAAAAGCAAAGCGATAATTATAATAAATCTGTAGTGTTTGAATAAGTAAAAGTTTGCAATAAAAAATAATATTACATTACAAAACATACATCAAAAATATTATGTTGGTGAGAAGCAATTTAATTTACAAACACCGAAGCCAAATAAGAAAAAAAGTGGTCTAATGTAGGATAAACATAGCAAGTAAAAATGGTACAAAATGAAAGTCTAATAGAATGAAAATTAAGATCCATAATATGAATTTCAAACTTGATGAATCTTGAAAATGGTTTAGTTTATTGTGTACTATATTATACACATGACACCCCATCCCCATATATATATATATATATATATATATATATATATATATATATATATATATATATATATACTTACTGGTATAGTATAAAACATGACAAAGACAACCAATGCAAGAAGTTATTTCATAGTAGAGGGTGAGCACTAAAATAAATATGTAATATACTATTCATCTAATCCATTTCAAGGTGCAATATAAATATGATACTTATGGACAGTGAAACATGAAAGTTTAATACAATTCAAAGTGTAAGTAACCAATGTATTAAAAAACATGAAGTGACTACATAAGGAAATGGAATCTACATTTCTTTCAGAGGAAATAGCCAAATCCAAGCATGGGAATTTGCTTTGGGGAGGCAGACCCCAGCCTTTGAGAACACCATCTTAGGATGGGGGCGGAGATCCCCAACCCCTGCCATCACCACCAGATCTGGACGAGCCACTTGAGACACCACAATGAGAAGAAGACTAACGAGCTAGTGACTGTTGTGGAGAGTGACTCCTACATCTAGTTCTAAATTCATAAAATGTGTCATAAACATCAAACTTGCACTAAAACAATTGAAAAACCAAAAATAATAGTTGGTTTAAAATAAACAAACTTATAAGTATAAACAAATAAAAATCATCAATTCGTACATATCCAAGGCAAACTAAATTAAATTAAATTAAAAATATCCATGAATTAGAGACATTAATTCCTAAAATGACAAATTTGATGAAAAATCTCATACATTTCAAAGCATATTCCTCAAATTTGCCTCAAATTATAATCTGTTTTGACACTTGAGACCTTCATGATATCATTAGTTAGCTTGCAGAACATGTTTTGTGCTTCAAATCTTTATCTTTTATTTACATAATTTATATGATATTTAAATTATATACATGTGATTATGGATTTATAGTTGAATCTAGAAATATTATGGTGCCATTTCATTTTCAATTAATTTGATTTTTACTTTCTTGACCGGTTACTTTTATTTGACTTGATGACTATTCATAGTTTTTATTTTCCACTTGATTTTAATAGTTAAATTTTGATTAGTAAACTCCTAAGATTTTACTATCTTTATAGTGTTATTCACTTTGGAAGCACACATTTAGCCTTTATTTTCAATTTATTTGTCTTTTTATCACGTCTTTAAATCATTTATTCAAGATGATCCATATGATACAAATATTTCCTTACATTGTCATGAAACACATCATATATCTATAAGTAGCATAGTAATGCAAGGAAATATTAGCATATCAAATATTTATAGGATGGCCATAACACACATCATACATTTGTAAATGGAAATATTTATAAGATGGTCGACCTTTTATCCATACTATTATCATAATTGGCACAAGTACTTTCATTGTAATCGGTCTATAATTTTAATTGTTTATAATTATGACCTGGTTCTTTTATACCGAGGTCTATGCCTCCCAACTTCATCATGTGAATTTAAATTTAAATTTTATCTTATCAAAAGCATGAGTGAGTGACATCAATAAAACTAATATAGATTTCATGAGGTCATATATTCCTATCCAAAAATATTTACAAGATTACCATAAAGCATTTCATTACATTTTATTGAAACTCCAATACTTGAAAAGTTATTTTAATACAACATCCTTGATACTCTTTAAAAATGAAAAGATAGGAGAGTACACATTCTTAATATTATATTTAGATATTTATTGTCATCATTAAATTAGTTCTCACAACATTGGTTCCTATAATTAAAAGGTACATGATACATTACCATCTCTTTATTTCCTTTTTATTTCAATTTTAAATAATAATTTAGTTAAGATCATAAAAGTCTCTTTCCGCATTATCTATTTAGTAAGTAAATATGAAGACTCCTTTTTTATCGACTTGCCTTTGTTCCTTACTAATTATCTTGAAGTTTATTATCTTCTTATTAATTCAATATATACTTAGTCAAATATAACTAACATTGATTTAATGTTGGCTTTTGTATTATACACAACACAAAAAGGTTATTTAACTTATCTTAACAATATAATTTATAAATGAGAAAACCCTTCCCATTTACTTATGCATTTTTTTATATTTATCTTGATCTAATCAATATTTCATATTGAGTTGAATCAGAAAAAAAATCATTACATAAAACAATAAGGAGACAAGTGAAATCACTTAAATTATATTTTATCTATTTCAAGAGCAAGCTTATTAATTTTTCATTAATCTTATACTTGTACAATACAATATAGAATTCACAACACAAAGGAACAAATTATGTAATTACATAAAGAAAATGACTTTAATTGTCATGTCCATGATAAACTCAATTAATCATTTACAATTTCCATTCTCCTATTGATAAGTACTTAATTAAGATGGCATGAATTATATAATTTATAGGATTATAGTTTCTTACATATTATGAATATTCCCACTTTTTCAAATGTATAAAAGTATCAAAATTATTCATCATTACATACGTTTTCACAAATATTACATAATTTAATTCAAAGCATTTAATTACATAAAATTTATGTAGAAATGAAAGCATTGACACTAAGACTAGTGACAATACTTTCATTTCTACATAAATTTTTAGCATTCAACAAACCATTTACAGGTTACAAGTGAACTCAGGGTTAGTTAACTTGTGTGAAATGAATATCTCCCATAAAATAATTATTTTAAGTCTATACCCATGAAATGGGCTGCCATACATACACATAGTGACATGGGATCAAGGCTCGATGTAGTTATACAGAATAATAAAACAAAATAAAATAAGAGAATTTGTCCCTTGTAATATTAAATCAATATTATCATCAACCTTGACAAGTATACATTAAGATTTCACTCAATGAGCATTTGGCATATTCTCATTAATTTTGATGAGTGTTTTACTTATAGTGAAAGATATGAATCCTCATACTCTTTCCTCAAGTTCGACTACTTATTAATTGTCATTTACTAATAAATCAAACACATAAGATTTAATGACCAAAGTGATCGTAGATCTAATAAATATTATTATATAAAAACTTTACTTTAATAGTCAAACATTAAGTGCATGACTAAGAGAAAAACTTCCATTTTCATATTCAGCTACAAGTTTAACCTCCTTAAATAATTAATACATAATGATCAGGTGCATACCTGAAAATGACTGCATCTATAGATATGTAGTTACCCACCCATCATGTAAATTGTAAAACTCAATAAACTCAGCCTATCTTATGCAACTGAGTGAAAAAAAGGAAGAAAAAACTAACAATACAATTATTTACTATGGTCAATATAATCAACATCTTTTCATCGATTTCAATTTTAATTAATCACCTAGAATAATCCATCATAGGAAGTCAATACATCATCACGAAGATCATAAAATGTGTCGAATATTTCCATACGAAAGACAATATAATATTAATATGATTTAACCTTTCATTTTCATTCTACATAGGATTTAATAGACTTGGGTTAATGGTAGGCTAGGAAAATAGGATTTGGGACCCCCAAGTGCTTAAAATGGTCACCCACAGGCAAACCCTAATAGAGTACGTACTAAATAAAATGAACCTTTTTAGGCTCAATGGGATCACCCCACACATTGTGGAATCTTCTAGACTAGATCCCATGGTTAGATCTGAGGTTCCAACAATGATTGAGAGTATCATCTTAAACATGTCTAGGGGATAAAGGCTTGTATCCCAACTGAGGAGAATAGTGAACAAAAGGAGTGCCTATGGGCCAATGATAGTGTTTACACCAAAGAGTGAGGGAATTGAATACAGTCTTATGAATATACTCATCAGGTATGTAGCTTTAGATTTCATTAATAAATTCAAAATCTACATTATGTAAATGAATTTGGTCTAAACTTATTGCCAAGAGAGCCAAGCCCTATCTTAGAATGAAAGAGTTCCCTTATGGTTTTCACACCTTTCTTGAATAAACGTATCCCTTTAATCCAATGGACCAAAGCAAAGGGAACATTATGAAAGTTCAGGCAAGGAGACCACCAAAGAGAATGAGAATTCAGGAAAAGACCATTCCTAAAACCCCCCCTATCCAGATTAGATGGGATTTGATTTTTTCCAAAGCTTTCCATATACTTTGAATGACAAAGGTACCCTGAATTTTAACCAAAACTGGGGTAATAAGAAAAGTATGGAGACCAAAACCATGCCAAGCACATTTTCCATAAGGGACCCCCTGAGAGATATAGTGATAAAGCAGAATCCTCCAAGCTTCATCACCTTCCAGCCCATAAATAACCCATTTAATTCTGACAGCTAGACCTTGAAGCTTAATATCTAGAAAACCCAGATCATTTACCTCCTCAGGCATGTAACAAATTTCCAAAGAAAATCTATGAAATCCCTTGTGCCCTTTTGAATTGGCCCAGAGGAAGTATTTTAGGAGATTTTCCAACCTACTATAGGTAGAATTAGAAGGATCCCAACATGAAGAATAGTAAACATGTGTAGTTGCCAAGATCTTAGAACAAATCTGAAACTTGCCCATCAAGGATAGAGGTTTTGTGATCCAAAAGGATATTTTTTTATTAACCCTTTGAACTAAATAGGACCATAGCTCAGAAGGAGAGGCCCAAAAATCAAAGGAGATGCCAAGGAACTTAAATTGAACCCCTAGAAGAATCCACTACCATTGATATCCCCCAACCAAGGGGGTGTGGGACCAAGATTCTGGTGATAACACTAAGATTTTATCCATTGAATGGATGAGCTAGAGGCCAATCAAAGTATGTGAAGATAGTCCATAGCATTCTTAATTGTCTCCTCAACTTCTTGAAGAGTGAGGAAAGAGTCATCAACAAAGTGCCCTTTTAGAAATTGGTAGTCACATTGAGAGAGAGAGATGCTTTTCACCAAACCTTAGGATGCATAATTAGCAAGCAAATAGATAAAACCTTCTACTACCAATGTATAGAGTGAAGGGGATAAAGGGACCCCTACCTGATAAAATATGAAATTAAAACCAAGAAGATTGAGCTCTATTGATGGTGATACATACCCTGACCTCTTGAAAAAACATAGTAATTATTTGTAAAAACCTAGGACCAAAACCAAGGGCTTGAAGCATTGCCAGAATGAAGGGCCACTCAATGCAGTCATAGGCCTTCTCAAAATCAATCTTAACAAATAGGGCCTTTTGATTGGAAACCCAAGCCCATACCATGCCTTCCTAAACAATAATGACATTGTCTAGAATGCATTGGTGTTGGATACAAAATGTTTATTCACTTTTAAACTTTAAGGGAAGAAGATGCTTAAGTCTTAGAGCCAATGCCTTAGCAATAATCTTGTAAGAGACATTGGGAAGAGTAATCAGACACTAATTGGTAATAATCTCAGCATCACCAGCTTTAGGGATGAGTTTAATGTTACCTTTATTTATGAGAGGTCCCAAAGAATTTGTTAACATTGATTCAAATTACACCTTGTGAAGATTAAGACCAATAGTATCCCATAGAGTCTGATAAAATGCACATGGGAAGCCATCAATGTCAGGGACTTTATTGATAGCCATCTTCATAAGTACCTCATGAAGGTCACTGAGGGTTAGAGTCCTATCACAAGCAACCCATTGAGCATAAAAAAATTTACAAGGATTAGATTGAAGACACTGAATGAGAGTAGCTTCACGTTTCAAAGAATTATCTCAGGCTGAGAAAACCCCATGATAATGATGCACAAATACTCTAAGAATATTAGGGAGTTTAGTAAGTTGAGTAGTTCCTTGACAACTTTAATTCTATCACTATCCCTTATAGAGTGCAAAAGATAAAAGAATTCCTTGATGACCTTACCCCCAATTTTTAGCCAATGCATTCAAGCTTGCAGTTGATCCCCTTTGGCCTTGTGTATCTCCTAAATTTGTATCCTATGATGTCAGTGAGTGACTTGGGTTTGTAATCAAACATTAATAGGATAGGCTTCAAGCTCTTGTGCAACACATATATACTCATGATTTGTGGCATTATGCATACACCCACCAAAAAAGAGAAGCTTGTTTACCATCAATATGAAGAAAGGTAGTAGTGAAAACAATACCATTTGTCCACCACTGAATCTAGCCAAAATACCCCTCAGGTTGGGGAATAAGATTCCAAATTCTGATGATGTGCCCAACAGTTATTTCATGTTTAAGTTGGGAAGTGTTGAGGTAGAATTAGGTCAAATCTAGTGTCAAATGAGGGGTAAACCACTCCAAATCAAAGTAGATATGGTGGTGATCTGATAAAAAAGTGTTAGAAAGCACTGAAACTAACCTACCATGAGTAGGACCAAAAAATAATAGATCTTATTCAGCTAGTAGAGCTCAGTCCAGCCACTAAAGGATCTGATCTTCTCCTTGTTAGAAATTGGACCAAATAAACCAAGGAGAATATGATTTTTTCCTTTTTTGGTGGTTTGGATCAAACACCCTGAGTTTGTTGTGCATATCGAACCATGCTTCCTCCTCACCAACACACCATCGCGTAGGAAGACAACCTTTTTTGTCTTCGGGAGATTTAACCATGTTAAAGTCCTCATAAACAGTGCATATATGAACAATTGTAATCAAAACCATTGATGGTGTGTGCATAAATTAACAATTGTAAGTCAAAATCCATTGTTTTTTATTATCATAAGCAAGTAAAAACAGTTAGATATAATAATTTTTTCGACCATATTAAATTGATTGAATTCACTTGAATTAAATAAATATTTTTTAAGACCAATTAAAAATTACTATTTTATCCATGTCATGGAAGGATTATTGAATTCACCTTTTGAAATATTATTTTTTAACCAATCACAACTTAATTTTTTGAAAAATCTAAATTTTGCTATAGAAAAACAACCTCAACAAAGAACTTCATTCATAATTTAAAAACATTACCCACCACAAAATATTAAATTATACTAATCCTTGTATTATTCATAAATAAATATTAGAAAAACAAACATTAAAATATATTTAATATTTCAACAATATAATAAATCATAAAAAATTTAAATAAATCTATATATTGACATAACATAAAACATGACACACACCTATTTCAAATACATAAATCGAAAATAATCTCATTCCAAATAAAAAACCAATCTTTTACAATGATAAAGAAGTATTATGCCCCTAAATATCAATGACCAATGTCATTTTGTCTGTACAACATGTAGCACCTAAACATTTCATCCAAAAGTAAAAAATGCAATAGAAAAAACTCTCTCTTTACCCATGCACAACTTTATATGCAATGCTAGTTGAATGAGTTTTTTATTTTTAATTTACAAGCAATTAAATATATATAATGGCATCCCAATCTAGCTTCATTTATTTATTTGAATTTGAGTTCCAACATAAAGTTTAGCTAGTGCAAAGAAAATCCAATAAACCCTCAATTAGAGAAGAACCAAAGAAACACCCAAAACTATGACTTCTCATTTAATGGACTTGCATGTGATTAAAAACCTACATATGGAGTAAAACTTTCATCTAAGGATGAGTTTATTTTTATTTAAATTATAAAAATGAAAATCAAATTTATAAAAGATTTGAAAGGTTAATTGAACATTTTATGATTGGATATCTATTGAATCAATATTATTAATAATCATTAATTTCAATAAAATTATATAACATTATTTATTAAAATAATAATAAAATAACGGATTTGAGATATTAAAATTTATATATAAATATTTTTGTACATTAATATTAAATATTTTGAAATTATTAATATTTAATTAGTTAGAAGAAATAAATTATAAAATTTAATAAGATAAAATAAAATGACTAATATAAATATGTTTGATAAATTTATATAAAAGATGTTGAAAACTATCATTTTAAAGGTGTTTATCCTATTTATGTCACAAATGTAATACTAACATACCTATTTTAGATAAATATATGTAAAAGAAGCTGAAAGATATCATTCTCGAGGCACCTATCTTATATTGTATTTGTGACATAAGTGGAATAGACGCCTCGAGAATTATATCTCTCAGTGTCTTTTATATAGATTTATCTAAGATAGGTATGCTAGTAGCAACTATGCATTTTGCATATTTATTTGATATATAATTTGAAGTTTTTCATCAATATTAAAATGTATATTATACATTACACTAAATCATATAGAATTGTAATACACATTATATTAAATCACTCAAAATGTTAATTTACATAATTTAAAATTCTCAATCTAAATAGTTATTTAGTACTCATCAGAATTTACCATACACATTATATAAAATATCAAATAATAAATAAGTACACATCGCATAAAATGTCAAATATTGAATAAGTACATGAATTTTTTATAATTACATGAAATTATTTTTCCTCTAACAGTTTCAATCTCTCTGCCTTAGTTTTCCATTTAGATAGTTGTTTTCTATATGTTAACTTTTCATAGCAGTCATATGTAAATTAAGGTAATATTATTAGTCCTTACAAGGACTTTACATAGGATATAGCCACAAATGTTAATCTTGTTGTTTCTCTTTGACCTATATCAATTGTGACTTTTGAAAGGGTCAAACCTTGTGATTTGTGTATTGTTAATGCATAAACCAATTGTAAGGGTAGTTGGGTTATGTGTCCCCTTTGTATTGGTGCAATCGGTACTACATATAGAGTTGTATCTTTAAATGATATTCTTGATTAATTGTCAAACTCGACCATAACATATGTTGGTGGTGTAGACACCAAAATCCCACACATTAGGATTCTGACTATCAAACCCTAAAACAAATCTTTGGATCCTCTAAAAAAACTAAAATGCACTTTTATTTAACTGATAAACCTTAAAGGCACACTTTTTGGCTACTTCTGACTGATGGCCTCGATCATCAATAATCAGGATAACCATCAATGATCACCTAACTGTCGACAGTCGATATAACCATCAACGGTCGACCCCAATTGTCTAGGCTTTTTCATGCAAATAAGCATGCAACACCAGCAAACACCCACTAACCTTTTCTAAATATAAGTTGTACAAATCCTATCGCAAAACCTTGCATGAGCAATTTATAATTAGAATCACCTCGTATACTTCTACTTCAGCCTTGGCCCTTCTCTATAAGAAGAGGAGAGTAGCAAGAGATCAATCCATCTGCAATTATTATCAAAAGTTTAGGTACTCAGAGTTTCTTATTGTAGGTCATCCAGCATTATCAAACATCATCAAAAATCTATTTGGGAGAGCCAATATACCATTGCCTCTCAAATTAAGTTTCCAAGCACCATCATTTTATCAAAATCAAACCAAATTCCACTTATGAATCGACAATATCTATCAATCAATCAACCCATTTCTGGTGATTCAAGTATTTGATTACTGTCATTTATCTATTTTCATCCCTTTTGTAATTAGCAGACCTAGCACCAAACTCCCAAAATTCATTTTCTAAGTCCTGTCATCAGTTGTTGACAATCAACCATCGATGATCAGACCTAACCATCGATGATCAGACCTAACCATTGATGATCAGACCTAACCATCGATAATCAGACCTAACTGTCGATGGTCACCCTAACTGTCGATGGTCACCTGTGACAAAAAAGAATAGCTAGCTAATTTGACCCTCTTAAACCTAACTAAATCTATTTTTTTGTGTCTTTGACCACTCACAGGACCCTTTCTATTTTTTTGAGCCATACCCTGACCCATTAGAACTAGTATTAATTAGTCTATCACGAAT
The DNA here is from genome assembly GCA_037957365.1 of Torreya grandis. Taxonomy (NCBI): domain Eukaryota; kingdom Viridiplantae; phylum Streptophyta; class Pinopsida; order Cupressales; family Taxaceae; genus Torreya; species Torreya grandis. The sequence continues at coordinate 5,109,714 of JARHVA010000283.1, read as the reverse complement.
TAGATCATTTCTAGTCTACTTTTTTAACAAGTTTTCTTGTATTTGATTTCAATACCTTATGATTATTGATGCAAGTACCTCATTTCTAGTTTATTAACTTGATTATTTAAACATGATGGATTGAAAACCTTTAAGGAAGCCCACACATCTGAGATCTAATCGGTGCAAGGCAATCCACCTAATTATTTCTCTAAAAAACAAATTTACTTTAGTGCTTTCTTATCTACAAGTTTTCTTCCCTAGCCAAAGAGGAGTTCATCACAATATTTTGATTCAACACATGCACTTTTATTAGGTATTTATACCATAACATGTATTTCTAGTTTTACTACCTTCTTCAGAATAATAACAAAATTTGAGTGAAACATTCTGGCATGCCCAGTGGGATCCTAGTCTTTAATTGGGTTCTCTCTTTATCTGTATCTATATCCATCTATCTCTATCTATGTGCTCATAATTGAAATCTAAAAATTTCATTTGGGTTTAAAACTTACTGCATACATTGATTGATTGTCTCTTATAAGGTCACCTAGTTTAATTAAATGGCATCAAGATTAAGCGTAATCCACTTATGTTACACAACCAAATCATAAAATCAAGAAAATATCATAACATACTTGAGACAAGGGCCGACTGGGATTTCACCACTCAGTGGATCACCTTACCCTACCCGATGATCCTACTTGGATTTCATCATCAAGGGGAGGACCAACTCAGCTCTCTAGTTAAGTATAACCTCTAGATATCAATATATATTGGCTAAGCACCCGACACCCTTATCATTGTAGGACTATGAAGTGAGGGGATAGGCCTCAATACTAAGCCACGTATTGATTCCAATACATATTTATGTTTGAGTAACAAAACTAACTTGAAACCATATTTAGATTGCTTCTCTAGTACCTGATCTACAAACCAATCTACTACACATTCTTCACATTAAGGCATAAGCCAAATGATGAGATAATTAATCAATCACAAGGTTTTAATTACCTTAGTTTGTGTTAAATTTTCATTGGGTTTTTTCCTTTTGCTTTCTCTGTGTTGAATTTTGAAATCATCTATTTGTACTTCTCTTATAGTCTTATATGGTACTTACCTGGAAACAATGAAGAGAATTAGCAAGTCAAGATTCATCTATAGACTACATAGTTTATTCTACCTCCTCTTCCATGGATGACTATCAATCAGACATAGAGAGTTCATCTCACCAATCTGAACCTTCCTATATCCCTGAGATTATTCCTTAGGGGGATTTCAACTTGGATTCCCTTTTAGATAACAACCCAATCACCTTATAACCTTATCTTAATACTTTGCATCATAGAACCCCTATCTCAACCCCACCTACATAGCCTCTTTATGGCATGCCATCCTACTTGATGTTGGATCCTTTGGTAGCCACAATTACTACCCAACCTTTAGCTACCCAAATGTCTATATCCACCAACCCCTTTGACACCATGGGGGAAAATCAACCCATCCAACCAATTATTGCCCTTACACCTTCTACCCCTACCATTGACTCCTCTACCTTAGGAGTGCCTACCATTGGTAGGTCAAACCCTCTTTTTACTGACCCCAATTCATTAATCACTACCCCTCTTCAGAATCTAGCAATGACCATGCCTATTGCTACACTTCCTACTAGTACCAAAGTCACTACCTCACCCTTGATTGCTAACACAACCATGACTTCTACCCAACCTATTGTAATGTCTCAGTGATTCCCAGCCATATCCAACCTAAGTTATGTCCCCAACCTACAAGGGCATCTCCATGTTACCCAACCACAAACTATCACTTACCCGTATGTATCTTCCACCCAACCTAGGATCACCTCTTAGCAATTTCCAACCATACCTAATCCTGGATATGTCTCTAACCCACAAGGACATTCCTACATCAGTTAACCACCAACAGTTACCTATCCTTATATACCTTCAACCCAACCATCTATACCTACTTATCAATATGGGGCAATCTCCCAACCACTAATGAATTATCAATATATTATCCCCTCTCAGCCACAATTTGTGACCTACAATCCTCCAGGTCCACCACCACAAACAGATCTAATAAAAATGATCATGGACAAGATGACAAACCTAGAGTCATCCATTTCTAGACCCCGTAATCTCTCATCCTATGATCAAATCTGTAATGAACCAATTCATCCTTCGGTCCCTATCTGACCCAATGGGAACTTCCCAAATTTACTAAATTCAAGAGTAAATAAGATCCACAGTAGCATTTGAGAGCATTTAGGCATTCCTATTACATAATTACTTATGACAATGCTCTTCTTTTATGCACATTTCCTATTTCAATTTCTAGCCCAGCCTTAGACTGATATAGTTCTATTACCAAACATTCCATCTTTTATTTCAACCAATTGGCTCAGATGTTTTTAGACCATTTCTCCATGAACATATCCAAGAAGGTCTCAATTACTAATCTTCATGCCATCTTCCAACTCAAAGATGAGTCTATAGCTAATTTCATAGCTCATTGGAGAAGTCTTATCAACCAACTATCATTCTCTTTAACTCAACTAGAACTGATCAAACTCTTTGCTTGTGTTTGTGTAAATCACATCTCCTCCACCCTGTGTGTTCAAAGTTTTAAAAATTTTGACGAAGCCTTTAACATGGCACACAAACTAGAAAATAGAGCCAAATATGAAGTTAAATTGAAGTTACATAATAAAAATTCCACCTTCAAGACCAATGAGACTTATTCTTCTAAACCTGGTAACCAAACCAATATGATAACCAAGGGAAAGGCAACCACAAATATGGTTGTCCTTAAAACTGCTCCTCCACCAAATATTAGTCAACAAAATTCTTCTAATCTTCTAAATCAAAACATGCAAAACCCAAACCAAAACAACCCAAAGCAATTTACCCCACTAGGAGAATATTGTGCCTTGATTTTGTACAAACTATTAAAATCCAATCTCATACAAATTCCACCAATTAAACCCCCACATCAGTTTGATTCTTCTCATCCTCCTCCAAATTGGTACAATGAGAATGATCTTTGTTCCTTCCACCGTGTAGTTGGGCATGATGTTAAAAGGTGTAATACCTTTAAAAACATTATCCAATCCCTTATTGATAAGGGGCAACTTATCTTTGACAATCCCAATGCACCTTAGAATGAGGCTCTTGATATCTTCAGGAAACCTTTTCCCAATCACTCTCCATCAAAAGAAGAAAGAAACCAATTAGATCACTTCCAAGACACCCATACGGTTAATATGGTTCTTGATATTCCAATTATGAATGAACCAATTACCTCCCCAAAAACTCCACCTACTCCTTTGAGTAAGGAAAAATAGCCACCTTCCCTAGAGTCAAAAATCAACATTGAGGAGCCACCATTTACCATGCCTTCATTCATGAAGATCATGACATCTTCAAAACCTCCATCAACTGATTTACTTGATAGACCAATCATAACTACATAGCCTCCAACTAGTCAACCAATTGTCCTTCCTATGGATGGTGTGTCTAGAGAAGAAGCATCAACCCATGACTTTACTCCACCAACTATCTCCCCTTTAGCTGAAGAGAAAGATGAAGTTAATCCTCTTTCTTCTCCCCCTCCTATTGGACATTATTTTAAACCAACTGCCCAAGGTATGAATCCAGTATCTAAACCTTTTTCTCAATTAGTTCAAAATTTGGAATTTCTCTCTCAGCCTAACATGGATAGAGCCACCTATTTGCATCATCTAGGTCTCCCCCACCAAAGCAAATCTCCCAACACATCTATGCCCATTATAGATCCATCACCTTCTTCTTTCAAAGAAGCCATGATAGGGCCATTTCACCCACCTCCACCCAATTCATCCCATGTCCTCCTCATCAAATCTACCCAGACCTTAGGAAACCTTCCTACACCTAGTATTAGCCACCCACCTTTAAAACTGGATCTTTTACTATATATCTTGACCAAGAAATTACTAAATAAAGTAGTCATGAGCACAAAATAACCCAAAAACAAACCACACACCAGGTTTAGACAACTCCCTTCATAGTTACCTTCTATTTTGGGACCCCATCCCTCCACCCTCCCAGTTACTTATTCTTCATCTAGAAAACCTACCCCCTTTCCTATAATAGCATCCACCAATACCTCTACAAAACCCCCTTTCCTAGATAACTTGATTGCTTCTACCCTCCCATCTATGACAAAAAAACTTCATCTTATATACCTTCTACCTCTTGACCATCTATCTCCAGCAGAGCATCTACCCACCAACCTTCCTGAGACCAACTACCAAAACTAACCCAAAACCTACTCCCTCCACAAGGAGGCCTAATTTTGTAAAACTTCCCTCTTTGATTATGTCATCACCTTATGTTCAATATTATTCAACCATTTTGCACAAGTTATTTCAAAACTCTACCTTAAGCCTTCTACCCATCAGACCTTTTGACCCCTCTCACCCCAAACTAGCCCGGTTTGATGACAGTTGAATCTGCTCCTATCATCGAACCCAAAGACATGACATGGAGAATTTTAGGGCTCTCCAAAGTATTATCTATCAAATTTTTTAAGAAGATGATCTATTGTCAGATGAACTTCTGGATACCCTTTTGTCACTTCAGTAACCAACCATAGCCCAACTCTCACCCACCTCCACACTCTCACCTAAAAGTGATGAGCAACTGAACCAATCATCTACCATCCCCCCTTCCCACACTATTAATGGTATTACATGAGCACAACAGAAGGATAAGGTTAAAGCTAAATCATCCATTCCTTGGACATACCCATCTTTCACCTCTCAACCTGGCCAAACCCATACCTTTTTACCACCACCCTGTTAGGTTGTGGAGTTAAAAGCTTCACCAAGTTATGAAGAAGAGGAGTTGTTGAAGTGTCACAAACACCGGCATCGGTCAGGCCAACCGACGTTGGTTAGGGGAGAGACAGGAAGCTGCCGACATCAGTCAATATCGGCCGACGTCGGTCACATCCAGGCAGACAGGGACCGACGTCGGTCGCCTGTGCGGTTCTAGAACTGCGAGTTGACGAACAGTTTGTTAACGAACTAGTTGTTTGCATGTTAAGAGGCTAATTATAGTCTTGAGTTGCATGTCCAATTATTGTAATTAAGAAAGTCTAATTATTTTATGCATGAGATCTATATAATAGAGTCATGGGTTGTATTGTAAAAGTGTGCTAGAAAGCCATTGTGCTTGAAGAGAGAGCAAGAGTAGCTCCTCCTAGTTCCAAAGGGGTGCTGAGTGTGTATGATTAGGGAGAGTTGCAGGTTGTGCAAGTTCTACTAGGAGATCCATCGGGGTACTGGTTAAAGAATCATGAGGACTTGGTGAGGCAAGGACAAGGGTTCTTCAAGGGTGTAGAGATATCTACATGGTAAGTAAGGTCTATTGATTTGCAGGTGGCAGCAAGGAAAGAAAGATCTACTTGGAGTACGGTTGTGTACTTGGTGTACTGGCAGCGTTGTTACTGACTGGTGGAGGTGAACAACTCTGTATTGGAGTTGATTGTTGTGACCGTAATGAGAGAGTGAACTGTTGAAGGAGAATTACAGGTGAACCCTAGAAGTGTGGGAGCTCTAGAGGTGTGGGAAGAAGAAGTGTGGCATCTTCTTTATTGTATTTTCTTCTGAGTGATTATTAATACAAGATTATGTATTGTCTCTCATATCCTGTGTTGTTTCATATTTCTAGTTACTTATTCATTCTAGTTAAATTTCGTGCTTAGTTGCTAATACAAAGGTAATCAAGTGTGCCCTTAGTGGGCAGTAGAGGATCCTGACAGTTGGTATCAGAACTTTTGGTTGGGTTGACTAACAGGTGGTTCAGATCTGGTTAGTGTTTGTTGATTACAGGGTACTCACAGGGGTTTTTGATTGAGTGTGAGTATAGCAATGGCAAAAGAAAATAAGCTACGAATGGAGAAACTGAATAGCACAAATGGTCAGATTGATGGAAAGAAAGAACAAGTAAAGGAAGATTATTGGTCTGTACAAGATCAGCATGTAGAAGCAGATGTTGCAGGTGATGTAGCACAGGATGCTCTGGATAAAGTAGAATCTTGGTTTACAGATTCTTTTGCCTCTTTCCATGCAACCCAAAATAGAGCATCTTTTCAAGAGTATGTCCAGGGAGACTTTGGAGAGATTTATTTAGGGGTTGGTGAGCCTTGTCAGATTGTTGGCAAAGGGGAAGTCAAGCTGAAATTGCAGACGGGTAACACACAGGTGTTGAAGAAGGTCATGTAGGTTCCAGTCTTGGAGATGAGTCCAATTTCTTCAAGAAAGTTAGGTGATGAGAGATGCACAGTAACTCTCACATTAGATGCACTTAAACTAGATGGTGGTAAGAAAGTAGGTATCCTTTATCTATCTACATATATTACTAATTCACCTTCTATTGCAGAGATGTGGCTTTATAGGCTTGGTTACATATGTAAGAAGGGAATGCATGTTCTTAGGTGGAAGATAGATGTTTTTGACAAACTTAAGAGCTGGAAAGCCTTGGTGTTCATGGAGGAGATGACGGATAGAGATCAGCTAAGGGGACTAAATTATTCTGAGCAGGGCTGTGTTGATATAGACAAGGGTTTGATCTAAAAGGAGCTCGTGGGTAAAAATTCATCACTCACAGGTGAACACAGGTACCGGCATCGGTCAGGAGGAACCAACATCGAACAGACAGGCACCGACGTCGGTCATGTGAAGATCAATAGAGTCGATGGTGTCGGGAAGCAGGAACTGACGTCGGTCATACAGGAACCAACATCGATAGAAGGTTCACCGGCGTCAGTCAAGGAACTGACATCGATAAATAGGGTCAGTCGCAGGGAACCGACGTCGGTCGAGTGCAGATTGGGAGATGGCCGAGATCGGTCACTGGAATGGATGTTGGGCAGACAACAGGCTATCAAGGAGTCTCAAACACCCATATGGAGGACTGAAAGGGTAAGTGGACTTCATATTAATTATTCACCTTCTTTATATTACTTGTTGCTTACTGATGGTCAAGAACCAAGAAAACGTGAAGAGGCAATACAGGTAGAATCTAGGAAACATTGGGAGCATGGCATGAATTCTTTGGAAGAGAACCAAATAGGAGTTTTTTTTTGGGTGGAGTTGCCAGCTAGAAGAAATCACTGAGAGACAAATGGATGTTCAGGATAAAGAAGAGCGGGAATGGACAGGTGAGACGGAAGGCCAGGGTATATGGTCTTGAGGAAGCTGCAGGATAGTGGTACAGGTTTTGACAGGTGGATGACAAAGTAGGGATTTAGTCAATGTCAGTGTAACTATTGTGTTTGTCTTTACCAGGTTGGATGATGATTGCAACATTATATTTTTACTGTATGTGGATGGTATACTAGTTACAGGTTCAGACATACAGGGTTTTGCTGAGCTAAGGGTAAGGTTAGTTCAGTGGCATGTCATGAGGAATTTGGAGCAGCAAAATTCTTTGGCATAAGAGACATGGATATTTTGTCTCCAGTGGGAGCTGATGTGAAGAAGGTGTTGGCGGGGTTCAATATGCAGGATGCAGAATCGGTAAGCACACCAAGGGTTGGACAGTTCAAGCTGAGCTTAGAACAGTGTTCGAAATCACATAAGGTCTAGTGTAGGCCTGAGTTTTCTCAAGCAGTGGGAGTTGTCAGAGAGTTTGGAGCCAATTCAGGGAAGGTGGATTCTCAGGGATCTGAGAGGGACCAGTAGCAGGGATTCATGCTATGCAGAGTCAAGGTCTTCACTACATGGATTTGTAGGTTTGGATGTGGCAGGTTACTTGGATGACAGGTTGTGCACCACAAGTTGTGTGGTGGTTGGTCTTCAAGATTGAGCTTGAAGAGGGATACAAGTTAGGGAATGAATTAGATGAAGGTACAGGTACAGTTATAGGTGAAATTGTTTATCTCCAAGTGGGATATTGTTAGGTTGTGGAGTTAAAAGATTCACCAGGTTGCGAACAGGAGGAGTTGCTGAAGTGTCACAGACACCAGCGTCGGTCAGGCCAACCGACGTCGGTCAAGGGAGAGACAGGAAGCTGCCGACATCAGTCAGGATCGGCCAATGTCGGTCACATCTAGGTAGAAAGGGATTGACATCAATCGCCTGTGCGGTTGCATAACTGAGTTGACGAACAGTTTGTTAATGAACTGGTTGTTTGCATGTTAAGAGGCTAATTATAGTCTTGATTTGCATGTCTAATTATTGTAATTAAGAAAGTCTAATTATTATATACATGATATCTATATAATATACTCATGGGTTGTATTGTAAATGTGTGCTAGAAAGCCATTGTGCTTGAAGAGAGAGCAAGAGTAGCTCCTCCTAGTTCCAAAGGGGTGCTGAGTGTGTATGATCAGGAAGAGTTGCAGGTTGTGCAAGTTCTACTAGGAGATCCATCGGGGTACTAGTTGAAGAATCATGAGGACTTGGTGAGGCAAGGACAAGGGTTCTTCAAGGGTGTAGAGATATCTAAATGGTAAGTAAGGTCTGTTGATTTGCAGGTGGCAGCAAGGAAAGGAAGATCTACTTGGAGTATAGTTGTATACTTGATGTACTGGCAGCATTGTTACTGACTAGTGGAGGTGAACAACAACTCTGTATTGGAGTTGACTGTTGTGACCGTGATGAGAGAGTGAATTGTTGAAGGAGAATTACAGGTGAACCCTAGAAGTGTGGGAGCTCTAGAGGTGTGGGAAGAAGAAGTGTGGCATCTTCTTTATTGTATTTTTTTCTGAGTGATTATTTATACAAGATTGTGTATTGTCTCTCATACCCTGTGTTGTTTCATATTTCTAGTTACTTATTCATTCTGGTTAAATTTCATGTTTAGTTTCTAATACAAAGGTAATCAAGTGTGCCCTTAGTGGGCAGTAGAGGATCCTAACACACCCCAACCTAAAATTATTATTTTGGGTACCACTAAATCAAACCCTTTTGAATCAATTGAGTGGTCCTTAAGTAGATACAACAAACCCTTACCAAGATGAGTTTATCCAAACTAATTTCCACCTCACCTCATCATTACCAAGCACTAATTAAAGCCTTACAAGCCATTGAGGTTCGGCCTGGTGATACCCAACCTATTAAGGCCTTTGTTGGCACTCTACAGCTCTCCACTCTTGTTACCTTTATATACTCAAAGATACCTTCTACCCATCCTAAGGACACTAATCCTCCTCTCTTTATTACTACCTACATTGACCAAACCTGTATCAAGTGAGTAAAGATTGATGGTGGGGCTAGTATCAATATCATCTCAGGCTATAACCAAATCTTGATTGCCCATGAAGATCAACACAAAATAGTTTTTATCACCCTTTGAGGGAATTTTTGCTATAATTTTATGCCCTTTGGTCTTAAGAACACTAGTGCAACCTACCAACGAGCAATGACCTGCATCTTTCATGACCTTATCCATAGAATTATGAAACACTATGTGGATAACCTTCTCAGAAAATCAAAGCTTCGAAAGGATCACTTGGTGGTTCTTAAAATCATCTTTGAGTCCCTTATCCACTACCATGTTTGCCTAAACCCCAAGAAGTGTATTTTTGGGGTCTTATCAAGTAAAATCCTAGGTTTTATCATCTCTCTTCATGGAATTGAAGTTGACCTAGCCAAAGTTAAAGTGATCTTAGAAATGCCTCCCCCTGTTAACCTTAAACAACTCTGTAACCCTCAAAGAAAACTCCAATCTATTTGTCATTTCATTTCTCAACTATCTGACTGTTGCCAATCTTTTCATCACCTCCTTAAAAAGGACACCTCTTTTAGGTAGAGGTAGGATTGTCAAAAGGCTTTTGATTCACTTAAAGACTATCTCCTTTCCCCACCAGTTCTTATTCTTCCATGAGAGGACAACCCTTTCTACATGTATATTTTAGCCACTGACCACTCCCTAAGAGCAATGCTTGCACATTGAGACAGCCAACCTAAATAATAAGTTGTATATTACATCAACCAAACACTTATCGACTATGAAACTCAGTATACCCATACCGAGAAACTTTGTCTAGTACTTGTATTTATGGCTACCAAGCTTCATCATTACCTCCTTAACCATAAAAATTTCATCATTACCAAAACTAATCCACTCAATTATATGCACTCTTAGCCTTATCAAAACCAATGAATGGCTAAGTGGCTTACGTTCTTGGCCAAATTTGATCTTAACTTTCTTCAACAAAAATTAATAAAGGGACAGGTGATAGTCGATCAACTAGTCAATGCCCCTCTATCTGATACCTAGCCTCTTCCTTCAGAATTCCTTGGTGAGAATATCACCACCCTCTCTCAGGTAAATTTTACCTACCAAGTTACCATGTTCTTTGATGGATCCAAATGCCAATGCAATGGAGGGGAAGGAATAATCCTAATTCCCTTTGACGGTGAGCCCTTACCTCTATCTTTCAATCTTGACTTTGAATGTACCAATAACATGGTTGAATAAGAAGCCCTAGTGATAGGTCTCCAAACTGCCTTGGCCTTGGGAGCCAAAACAATCAGTATCTTTGGTGATTCCCAACTTGTGGTTAACCAAATCAATGATACATACCTATGCAAAAATGATGTTTTACAATAATACAAACACCTAGCTGATGTATTACTGATGTCATTTGAACACTACATAATTAAAACTACCCCTCAATTTATGAACAAATTTGTCAATACAATGGCTTCCCTTGCTTCTCAAATCCCATCCACACCTTCAGATTCTAAATTTTCCATTATTATCCACCGCCTCACCGAGCTATCCTTCATCAAGACTAGTTCTCCTACCATCTTTAACGTGATGGATATCCCCGCTAACCATTAGTACTAGCAAACTTTTCACTATCTTAACAGTGCCACCATTATCCCTAATCTTTCTAGAAATGCTTGTAGATAATTTATTCAAGGCACTTCATGTTACACCATAATCAGGGGCACCCTTTACAAGCATGGCTTTGATGGCCTTCTCTTTCATTGCCTACAAAGTCATGAAGCCTCTCATGCTATCAAAGAAATTCATGAGGGAGTTTGTGGAGGGTACTTTAGTGGTCTTGTCATCATTAAGTGTATCATTCACCTTAGTTATTATTGGGCTTATTTCAACCAAAACTATTGTGATTATGTAAAAAATTATGTCAAATATCAGCAACACACCAACCTTCATCATGCACTAAGTAATAGTCTTCAAGCATCTAGGGACTTTTGGCCTTTCTCATAATGGGGTTTGGACCTCATTGGGTAAATTCATCCCCATTCTTCATAGAGACATCAATCCATCATCACCACCACTGAATACTTTACTAAATGGGTAGAAGTGGCCCCTCTCATCTCAACTAACACTGATAAAATCATTGATTTCATCAATCACCATATCATTTGTCACTTTGGTGTTCCCCATAAAATTATCACTGATAATGGAAAATCTTTCAAAAATAAGTTGTTCCAAGATCTTTATGACTCTTTTGGCATCAAACTTAGTTTCTCATCACCTTATCATCCACAAGAAAATGGAAAAGCTGAGGCCTCCAATAAAAACCTTAATAATATGCTCACCAAAATGGTTAATGCCTCAGGATGGGATTGGCACTTTCATATTCCCTTTACTTTATGGGCTTACCATACTAGCATTTGCACTCCTCCAGGTGCTATGCATTTCTCTCTAGTATTTGGAGTAGAGGTTGTACTCCCTCTCGAGGTCCAAATTCCATCTCTCTACATATCTCTACAAAACCTCATCTCTGAAGGCAACTATCATCAAGAATGGTTAGCTCAACTTGAACTATTAGACAAACGTTGTTTATCCACTCTCACCCATATTCATGTCTACCAAGAGCATGTTAAACGTGCCTATAACAATCACCTCAAAGCATGAGAATTTAATGTTGGTGATCTTGTCCTAAAAGAAAATCAACATGTCACAAATATAGAAAAGAGTAAACGAGGTAAATCTGCTTTCAATTGGCTCAAACCCTACATCATAAACCATAAGTATGGATTAGGAGTTTATCATTTGTCCTCTCTCAAAGGCAAACTAGAACCTGAGCCTCTCAATGCTTTGCATTTGCATCCCTTCTATTTTTAGGTAGAGATCACAATCATCATTTGTCTAACTTAAGATCATCCCTTTCAAACCATATTCATTTCCTTCTTTTTAGGGGTAACCAACTAAACCTAAATCATGTGATTATCCATCACAATTATAGCCTAATCTTGAACTATGGATATCATATATTTATCGATGGGATGATTCTCATAGTATTTCCCATCTCTTTGAGATTGGTCCCTATGGTCGTTGTCACCTATACCTCTCTTTCACCTATTGAATCTTCACGTCAGCCTAGTTTTTGCCTTCACAATGGCAATCCATTGAGCATGCATGAACAAGTCTATGTCAAGCAAAATCAAATCAAGAAAAAATCACTATCAAATAGAAAAACAAATCATGGGTCATTCTTAGCATTCACAGATTGCTCCCTTGAAGGACAGCTGTCAAAAGCCAACTAAAATTACCAAACATAAAGTGCATTGCTCCCTTGAAGGAAAACTATCAAAAACATTTATACAAGGCACATAAACTCAGACCATTCCCTTGAAGGATGGTTGAGTAGCCCATTTGGCAAAATTAGTTATTTCTTGGAAGTTTCCTGCATCGATCAACTTCCCCAACCTTCAAGCAAACAAAAAATATAAAAGTAAAAGTAAGAGCAAAAGAATTTTGAAAGCTGTAATTAGATTTCATAACCATAGTAATATTGGAAAAGCTGTAACCAACTCTCCTTAGTAGACTTCCTGTATCGATTAGTCTACGCTTTATATATAGACATAGACTTGTTTATACCACCTATTTGGACACCTAAAAAAAAGGCATACTAGTCTCACTAACAGCTCCAATTTCACCCATTCTCCCTCCACATATCATATGCATGGGACTATGAGCTTACTTGAAATAATGATATCAGGATCCCTATCTATCAACTTACGCACACTAATGCAAAGCATCTGAAAGACTTATTTTCACTAAGCCAATCCAATTTTGGGTTTTATGTGGGTCTTTACTAATAAACAGGCATCATGTTCCTTTTCTTATCTTTTATTATTTTATGAAAGCCTATCACTATGAACATAAACAATAAATATCACATCAAAATCATGAACATCATACATTCTACCAATAAGCAATGACATCTATATATTAATGAGTCAAACACAATGTCAACATGTCATAGCAAACCAAGAGCATCCATCACATCATAAACCATAAGCATGTCATTACATAATCATAAGCATAAACCAAATAGTTAAACCAAACATCAGGGCATATACCATTTCCCATTTTACCCATATAACCATAGATAAATCCATCACATGTATTCTATCATAACTATAAGCATAATCAGAACATCCCATGCCTAAGCTACTAAGAATGAAATCATAAGCATGAACCAAAGTCATAAGTCATAATCACAAACCATAAGCAACTATCATATATATTAAGCATCCATCATATACATCTAATCATCAAAAAAAATTAATGCATGTCACAATATGTCAGCGCTCTCTCAAAATGATATACATCTCACTACATCAGCATGCAAGTCAGAATCAAAATCATATATAAATATCATATCCTTGGGGCACTCGCACCACTACCACTACCACCATTAGGACCTATACCTATTGGTGGCCCCCCTAGGACCCTTGTATGACCAACTATGTATGCCCACTGACTAGGAGTAGTTGTTTCTACTCCACTATCCAGGCTAGCCCTGTACTCAACATATCTCATAGCATGGGGTAACTACTCCAGTACCATCTCTTCATAATAACATAACTCCTAGATCATGGCCAAGTACCATACCTATGGTACTATATCTATCAAACCTCTTACAAAAACACCTACTCTTATTGTGTTAATCTACCCCTAAAGAGCACCAATCTGACCCTATAATGTCACTACATGTTCCTATAAATTATCCACCTACGCCCGCACCTGATCCCTCTCTCCTATCACAATGATCACCTACCCCTACAAAGCAGTAATATGTCCCTACAAGGTGGCCACTTGGCCCTGTAATGTCACCACCTATCCTTATAGTAAAACAACTTGTGCATAGGCCACTACTAAACCATCTACCACCTGAGGGCCACCCTATGCCTAGGGCACTGCTATACCAACCACCACCTGAGGGCCACCCTGTGTCTGTGCCTATACCTATGTTGGATCCACATCCATGGACTGATGCCCCCCATCTCCCTAACCAAAATCTATTATAGCATACTGATCTTGATACCAAGTGGTGTACCCATCAGCAATCCCCACATAATCAATATGGGTCCTCACTGGTAACTCCTCAAAGTCCTGAACTATCTCTACAGGCTACAGCTCAGGTAATAGGAACTTTCCCTCCTCCCACCAATATTGTGCCACATCAGCAGGAATCCCCTATATAAGTCCAAACTCTCTTCATATGTGATCAAAAGGGATCCTCTCTATCTCCATCTCCTATCAATCATACATATAGCGCCAACGCTATAGCCATACCATCTGATACCTCAGCCCTGCCCACTATGGCCATCCAACATATGGCTGCCATATCACATCCCCACATACCAAACCCTCGAGAACATCTCAAAACTAATCCATATCCCTCATCCTACCTTCTTCCCTTGTATAGGTAGATGAACTCCTCCATCGCATAAAGATAACCACATAATCTGTCAGTTTGTAACTATCATCAAGTACACCCAAGGGTCTCAATACCCTAATATGCTCATATGCCCAGCAATGTAACACTAAGTTAATGTTGATCCTGTAGCATTGGTGTACCCTAAAATCCCACAACTCTTTGTATACCTACACCAATAACACCTATGCCTAGCCGAATAAAGTCCTCCCAAGGAGCATCTCGACTAGCACGCTAAGCAACATCACCCACCAACTAAATCTGGCAGCATAAAGCTCATTAGATCCATAATCATCATCATCACCAGGTACTTATCATCAAGAGTAAGCTGATACATTGGGCCATAAATGAAGCCACCTACATGGAAATTTGGCTATCATCAATCATCACCATAAATCTAATCCATACAATAGTCCTACTCCTCACTCTTTATAAGGTATATCAGATCCCTATGGATGGGTAACTGAGTGATCCTCATGACATCCTCTAGCAATATCATGATCTCGCCTGTCGACAACCAAAATGTGCTGGTCACTGGGTCCCATCTCTTGATCAATGTTACCAGCATCCCCAAATCTTAGACCACATCTTGATAATGCCGTATTGAACCTAAGCCTATGGCCTCCATGTGTCTCCACTCCTCATTGCTCATCTCATCTCATACCTACATGAAGAGTATGGGAACGTGATCCCTCAGGTGAATCTACTCTCAGGCTTGTATTTTATTGAACATGTTAAAAACATATGCCTAGATACAATATCTATTGATTTTATCATCTTAACACATTTATAAACAAAACAAAACCAAAATAGGATAGGCTAAGAACATCTTTCTCTTTGGCATCAACCATCAATGATTCTCCTAATTGTCGATGGTCCCCTAGGCACCTTTTGCCTTGAGCCCTCAATCGTTGATGGTTAGGGTGACTATCGATGGTCCCTATGTACCATCAAGCTATGACCTTTCACACCCTACCCATAGCCAAATCCATTCCTACAGTCTCATTTTTACAACTACATTGATCTACACTACAAAACTACATCTTACCTACTATTTTTCTACCCCCTAGTTCCTTGATTCTCCACATTTTACTTAGTTTTCAAACTAGGGCATTCATAGTTCTAAACCCTAATAGTTTAACCTAAAATTTCACCAAATCCTCTTATTAAATTACCTCATTCTATGACTTGTGCCATGGACAGAGCCTGCATCCCTCCATTTGGTTATGCCCTCATCCACCATCCATCTTGATCAATCATCAAAGCATCGATTCAACCAATCACAACTCCCCACCCCAAAATCTACTCGGTCAACCCTTGGTACAAAACAACATAGTTGTAACCGCTCTATCATAACTTTCAAAGGTAAAATGTAAAAAGAAATAATGAATTTTTGCTTTCACTTTTTATCCATTTTGGCTTTTAACATTTTCACCCTGACCATCGATGGTCAAAGTGACCATCAACGGTTGACCCTACCTGTCAATGGTCAAATCCAACTTTACACCTACCCTATAATGGGACATTCATTCACATCCTATTCCCTACCTACCTATTTTCAACAACTACCTTACCCATGCAAATATACCACCTTTCTGACAAGAACTACATTTGGCCTGAAGATGAGGTGGGGTCTTACATCCCCTCATCTATATAGGTAATGTCTACTTTCCTAGTGCATATAGAGTCAACTCGGCCATAACCACCCACCACCACCCCTTTGCCCACATCCACCTCAACATTGCTCTTTTTTTTGCCTTGATTTTTTTGAACAATTTGCAATCCGTATGCTTTGGTTCTTTTAAATGCATCGATTTACTTTTTGATGTTACCTATACACATTTTGCACCACCTAATGCACTAAACTGAGCATTTATGTCTTCTTAAGAACACTTCCTCCCTCGAATACCCGTGACACTCAACCTATTAGTTTTTTCCCATGGACACACTAAACCTACTTTGGAAACTAATAGGTGTATCCCATTGCCATGCCTATAGTAGTTACATGTTACATTGGTCACTTATCTTCAATATATTTTTAACCATTGGCAAATTTCATCCTATACATGATTTTGACATTCGCACTTCATCGTATTTTGCACATTGACTCTGCATTACAAATGACCACCCTCATCACCATACCTACTCATTTATCAAACCCTGACCCAGTTCCATTTTACCTCATTACTTCCTTGTTTGAGGAGGAATACCTCCTCCTAAACTCAGGGTAGGCTTGACTTCACCTAGCCTCCATTTTTCTTCTATAGCTTGTCAATTCAAGCCACATAATAAAAAGGGGTAAAATGTAAACACTAGAATCTTGCACATTTGGATTCTAACTGTCAAACCCCAAAATAAATCCTTGGATCCTCTAAACAAACTAAAACCCACCTTTATTTAACTGATCGACCTTAAAAGCACCTTTTTTGACTACTTCTGATTGATGGCCTCAACCGTCGATGATCAAGATAACCATCAACGGTCAGGATAACCATCAAAAGTCGATCCCAACTGTCTAGGCTTTTTCATGCAAACACCAACAAACACCCGCTTACCTTTTCTAAATATAAGTCATGAAAAGCCTCTCACAAGACCTTACATGAGCAATTTATAATTAGAATTACCTCTTAGACTTCTACTTCAACCCTAGCCCTTCCCTATAAGAAGAGGAGAGTAGCAAGAGATCAATCCATCTGTAACTATTATCAAGAGCTTAGGTACTCAGAGTTTCTTAATGTAGGTCATTTAAAATTATCAAACATCATCAACAATCTATTTGGGAGAGCCAATCTGCCATTACCTCTCAGATTAAGTTTCCAAACATCATCATTCTACCAGAATCAAACTAGATTCCACCAATGAATCGATAGCATCTATCAATCAATCAACCCATTTATGGTGAGTCAAGTATTTGATTACTGTCATTTATCTATTTTCATCCCTTTTGCAATTATCAGACCTAGCACCAAACTCCCAAAATTCATTTTCTAAGTCTCATCATCAGCTGTTGACAAGCCCAAAATTTAGATAGTCAACCATCGATGGTCAAACCTAACCGTCGATGGTCACTCTAACCATCGACAGTCACCTATGGCAGAAAAAACTATTTAGCTAATTTGACCCTCTTACACCTAACTAAATCTACTTTTCTATGTCTTTGACCACTCGTAGGCCCCTTTCTAATTTTTTGAGCCATACCTTGACCTGTTAACACTAGTATTAATTAGTCTATCACTAATTAGATCATTTATAGTCTACTTTTATAACAAGTTTTCTTGTATTCGATTTCAATACCTTATGATTATTGATGCAAGTACCTCATTTATAGTTTATCAACTTGATTGTTTAAACATGGTGGATTGACAACCCCTAAAGAAGTCCACACTTCTAAGAAATAGTCGGTGCTAGGCAATCCACCTAATTATCTGTCTAACAAACAAATTTGCTTTCGTTCTTTATTCTCTACAAGTTTTCCTCCCTAGCTAAGGATGAGTTCATCATAATCTTTTGATTCAATGTGCACACTTTTATTAGGTATTTCTACCACAACTTATATTTCTAGTTTTACTACCTTCTTCATAATAATAGTGAAATTTGAGTGAAATAGGTGGTTCTAGTGGGGCATTCCCATGTTTGTAGATTATACTTCTAATATACCTTAGAGCTCCATTTACAAGACTTGCTTTTATCCAAATATTAGAAGTTAACATGACCCTTTCATTGATAGCAATCAGTAACTCCACATCAAGTTCATCATTTGGACCTTCCATTGGTGCATTGGCACTTCCTACTTTAGTTACAATGCTAAATACAACTAATTTTTTCAATGAATATAATTTTATTTTATTGTGGTTACACACATTATCATTTGTGAAAAATAAATGAATACAATTGTCAAACTCTTCATTGGTGGCTCTATCTATTCCAACATTTGTTCTAATCATCAATAGCTTCTAGTCATCTATTGTTGGATTTGCATCTCTCAAATTTGTGAGTAGATGATGAAACCGTTGTTGGTCATCACTTTCTCATTCCTGTCTAAATATCTTGTTCAAAGTATCAACTATTTTGAATTTTTTCTATAACAATTTAGCTCCTTTGTTTCTATTGTATGGTTGTCTATCACTAACAAGAGGAAGCTGACCCAAATCTCCAACCAAAATAGTACATATACAACCAAAACACATGTTTGCATTTTTAGGGAATGCTTGACAGAGTCTAGAGTCTATGTTATGTAGAAAATTTTGTGCAATGAAGCTTAGTTCATCAATCCCTATGTATTTTATGTGGTGGATATCATCTTGGAAACTTGTAAGTCTTGTTCCTTCTGATTCAACAAAATCCATAATTGGGATTCAAAGTTATGCATGGATAGTCGAGGCACCAATATTGAATGTTGCAACTCCAGTTGGTATAAGGAGTAGTTGTGGAGATCACTTCAAAAATGCTAGATCTTGAAGAGCTCGACGAATGGCACCTATCAAATATTATTTTCTTATTTTTGTTGTTCTTTGGACTATCATGCATAAAGGTGAAGTATTTTGACCTCCATAAAAATGTTTCATTACCATATCAAGTATTTTTTTTGGTTTGGCACCCAAGGTTTCTTAATTCATCACTGGTGTTATAATTTATCTCTGGTGTTAGGTGTTAAGTTTGCATGTTCTGGTGGATGTTGTCCAAGATCCATATTATTCGATGCTGAAAATTGATGATTACTTTTCTCTTGTCGACATCTATTACATACAAGGCCTTTAGGGGTTTGAGAAACATTTATTTAAATATAACTTTCTTGACAAATATAGCACGTGCTTAGTGAAACAATGTTATCTAAGCCATGTCAAAAAATCATTTGAAATGTTTTCAAATCTCTCCCAACCATTCCATTGGGATCAATTATATTTTTCTCTCTTTTAATTTTTGTATCTTGTATTTTTGTTCTTCTTTTAGGATGTGAAGTTGACTCTTCTTCTAAATTATTATTTTCAATTCATCTTCTTCTTATAGGTTGATATGTTTGCTCTTGTACATATTTATTTTATGCAGTATTTATAACATCGACATCCATTACAACTTGAAATGCATTAGTTGGTGTTTGGAGCACACGATCTATTGATATCGAGCTTACTTCTTCAGAATTGATGTCATGATGAAGTTTTTGTTTATGTTGTCTTTCTGCCTCAATGAATTGATCTAAACAAATTTATCTTTGTAATTTTGTTCTTAATACATATTGTTCATCTTGAGATGTTTGTACTTGAATGTCTTTCATCTTATCTGCATGTTGCTTCTTTTTTGATTCTAATTGTTTAGTTATCAATTCGCCCCTATGTTCTTGAAATCTTTGTCTGTCATTGTCATGCTGATTTTTTCTTTCTTCCTCTCTTTGTGCATATATCATTTATTATTGTCTTCATCTACGATATTGTCTTTGATATTCTCTTTGTTGTTCTCTTTGATATTCTCTTCGTTCTTCTTCGTTTGTAAAATTCAATTTTGGTCGAACCATATCTATACAATTTTTAAGTAAATCAAATTACATAATTCACGAACATATTATATTTAATCATTGTGGTATATGTAAATCATATTCATAATTCACAAATATATAAAAACATCAAATAACATAATTCAAAAATATATAAGAATATCAAATAAAATATGAACGATGACTTTTGACAAAATATGACCTAAACTAAAAATTATGTATAGTGTCAAAAATATTATATAATATAACCTAATATGATTATTAGCTTATAAATGAAGGAGTAAGTTAACATAAACATATTAATGATATTTAGAATTATATATCATTCTTAATGATATTAGTGAACATATTTTATATATGCATGTGTGTGTGAATATTTTATTTAAATAAATAATTATTTCATAAATAAATTAACTTTAATATAATTCAATAAATATACATATATGATAGTTATGCTATAATCTAATATATAAATATTAGATTATAACTATTTTTAGTGAGATTCTAATCTATAATGAATATTTAAAACTTTGATTATAAATATTTATCGGTTTATTATATGATTTTAATAATTATATATTATGTATATTAAATATTATTTAAATTAGTTAAACTAATTAATACTTATAATTTATTTAACAATAATTATAATAATAGATTAACTATATAGCAAAACCTATTTAGACCACCCACACCAAATTACATGTATGTGAATAAAAATACCTCACGCTAATGGGGAAATAGCAAATTATATAAAAATACCTATTGAGAGAACGGAATATAATTGTGAATTTTATAGTGGAATGACATATAGTTTAAATAGTTTTGCACTAAGTTTAAATTTAAAAAATAGTTTAAGGTATTTTTATTGGAATGACATATATATATATATATATATATATATATCGAATTTTCACAATAGTTTTTTCATAATTAGGTATATATTGAAATGACATAAAAATTAATATAGTTTAAATAGAGTTTAAAGTATACATAATTGTCGCTTCTAGAATTGGGTTTTAGAAGTCCCTTGAGAGAGAACGAAATCAATAAAGATTGATATATTTCTTGAGAATAAAATTTAATTGTATTATTTATTTTCTACATAGGGATTTTGTATGGGTATTTTTTGGTTGCAATGTATGGATGCCACAAAAGTTGTATATCGATGATACAGGTTTCAAAGGTTTGATTTAAAATCAAACGTTCTTCTCTAAGTTTGGTTCGTATAGATGCTTTCTTATTTGGAAACATAGCCTCTAATGTACATATTTATATAGTCTGTAGTATGTACATTCAGTAGAAAATACAGACTGTTTACGATTTTTGGGTGTGGTGGATGTAACTTTTATTATTGATTATATAAAAATTTAGGATGCACAGATCAACTTCAAAGTTTTTCCTTCTTATAGTCAAATAATGGCCATCTCCATAGTTTTTTTATGAGAATGATCATTGTTCAAATCATCGCTCTCAAAAGAGCTATTAATTTCTTATAGCTAGAATTCTGAACTATGCAAATTCATTCTGCAAAAAAAATTCAATCTAAAGTAATAAAAACAGAAAATGGAAAGAAAAAAAAAAACTTAAAATAACACAGAGAGCTTATCTGGGTATGGTTGGTATTGTCCCAGAAATACAGAGGGACCTGTACAATTTGTTTGGATATATGAAAAAACATATATGATACAATTATTAAATAGAAAAAAATATTAATGACAGTCAGAAATACTTTTAATTTTCTTCACATGTCTGCTCATGCGTTATTTATTTATCTTTCTTTTTTTTTAATTTTTTTTTAATATAAATAAATTTTATTTAATTTTTAAATATTGTGTCGGTTTTATTTTTATTTATTTTATAATAATAGATTTTTTTTAAAAGGATATCGACCATTTTTCCTTTACACGGGTACGATATTAGGTTCCTTCCTTCCCCCCTCTCTCATTATAGAACGCCTCTCAACGTAATTATAGACACCTAAAAAATAATATAAATAATTTATATTCTAATAAAAAAATTAATATTTGAAATATATACATGACTCTCTTTTATTATTGCGTTTTCCTAATTTATTAATTGACCATTTCTTTAAAAATATCATCATGCTCCTCATCAATAAAAAAGAGAAAATGAATTTATTGTAAAAATTGAGACCCCTTCATCTTCCTTGAATTTTATATATGCTTATTTGATTTACCCACTTCAACTTTTTTATATTTATATTATACTAAAAATTATTAAGTTTTAACTTCAAATGTGTAATCGACGTACTATCAAGTATTAGGTACATGACATTTGATTTTGACAAAAGATTTTAAAAAGACCATACCAATGACATCTCTAATATATGAACGGTAAATTCTCATAATATATAACTTATATTTCAAAAAAAAACATTTCTAAGAAGAACTAACTCAAATCCACACTGACATGTATTCATGTATAGTGTGATGTCTTGTAACTTTTAATATACATATATAACCTCCAATTGAATATATTGTTTTTTTATAAATACCCTTTTTACCAAAATTCAAGGGAAAGTGCATACAATTGCATCCATGTCAAAAAGCAATCCATATTCTCTATATTAGAAGGGAAACCTAGTGTTCATTGTCTTAAATATAGACTTGCATTAATTTTCTAATAATTTTTTTGAATATATATTGGTAATTATCTAAAATTTAAAAATAATATAATTTTTTTTGGGTAAATATTAAGTAAAATTTTAGTTTTTATTTTATTATTGATAAACATTTTTTATAGAATTTGGAATTATAAATTGAAAAATATTTTTGAGTTAGAGCTATAAAATTGGAATGGAAGAGGTTTTTACATAATTCAAAGCTTCAAATTAGAACTGGGTACAACCGGAGATCTAATCCCCAAAAAACCAAACTAACAATAATCAAAGTCAAACAAAACATTAAAAATCGAACAAAAAAGCTAACATAAAGAAATCATGCTACAAAACCACTATAGATGACATAACACTAAAGATATAAGAACTAAACAACAACAAAGAAGAAAATAGAAAAATCTCCCAAATAATTAAAAGAGAAAACAAACCCAAATAAAACTTAGAAACCCAAAAACCGACAATCGTCCACAAACAATAAAACTTCATAATCATCATGTGTGATTCATAATCACCAATTCTTCAAAAATATTATAAAGATGATTATTTAAACAAAATTCCAAAATATGTAATAAAAAATAAATAAATGTCACATTAACAGACACCTATATCTCCTATCGAACTTTCTCGAAGGGCAATTTTTTTCAAATAATGAAGTGACTGAGGAGCATGACAACCCAACCTAAACAAAGAAATTCATCCGTAACAAAGATCTTTACCCGTGACACAACATAATATAATCGACGCGTGATGAATAAAGTTAAGAAGTAGATATCAACCTTTGACGCGTAAGACTAAATTAAAGATGCTTAGCTGTTCGTACAGGCCTTTTTTTCCTCTGATACTTTTGGATTCTTTTCATACGGAGTGTAAAGGGTGATGAGACCTTGAGAAAAAAACATCACCGAAATGAATATATGTCAACGAGGCTCTATAATTAAGGAAATAATATGAAAGTATTTGAGGGAGAGAAATACAAGCTCTTCCCAAATCGAGTAAAGTGTCAAAATATGAAAACTTGGCTTAATCTCATTGAAATCAAATGATGAGTTGTAGACACTCTTTTCTATCAATTATTGTGATGGTGATTTTTTATTATGGGAACGCTTCATATTATATTAATTAAAAAAATATAATTATATAATATTATAAAGTAAAATAGTTTAATAAATTATAGTTTAAATTTTTGGTCAGAAGATAAATCTAATTTCGAAATAATAAAATTAGTCAGTGAAATTACGAACGAAGCAACTACAAATAATTATAAAATAGATTTTTACACGTAGGTCATCATTTTAAGAGGTGGAGGTAGAGTATCATCCTTGAAAAGTATCGATTAAGTAGGCGGTTCCACGTTAGGAATCTCCAAAACATTCCAGTAATCCATGGGTCATCATGAATAGTGACAGGCTAATCATCAGTCGGTTGTATATGTGTAAGAACAATAGTGTTTGTCGGAGACCACTGTGAAGGGCTAGCATCAAACTTGTCATGAGAACTTCAGCGACCCCCTAGGGAAGGGCAAGGAAAAAAGTGGCCCTTGTTTCTAGACCGACTTCTACTTCAACACCTCTTGGGAGGAGGAGGAGGTGGACCGTAGGGTAGGCCATAAGGCAAAACTCTACTAATGGTGCAAGGGGCACTCCCCTAGTGCTCAAGGAGCTCTTATAGGTGGCAAAGGTTCAGAGCCATCTTTTCCACTTGGGCTTGAATCTAAAATAATCTGAAGAAATAACAACCTTTTCATTAACAAAAAATAATATTCCACAAGTCTCATGATTAAAAATAACATTGTTCCTAGCTTTCCATAGCTAAAAGAGAGTAATAGCATGGAAGAATTGCCAGAGAAGGGTAATAAAGGCCGGCCAATTAGAGAAATACCCAAAGAGCGTTTGTTTCCAAAAGAAAGGCTTAGGGTGGTAAGGTTGAAATAACAAATGTATATAACGCTAGGCAGACTGTGCTTTCGGACAAAACCAAAATAAATGTTTCAAGGATTTTGGAAACTTGCAAGCTAGATAAAAGGGTTTTGGAATGTGAAGGTGGAGTAGTCTCTCACCGAGGGAGAGTCCTTGGTAAACTAAACACCATAAGAAATGAGCCAATGTAGGCTTCAAGCTAGAGTGCCACACATAATTCAGACAAGCAAGCCAAATCCTAAGAGAGGACTGGAGGCCCCAACACCTATTAAGCTTGTCTAAAGCCGGAGAGAATGAATCCATCAACTGATAAAGAATTTCGGGAGAGTAACTTTTAAACTATTTATCACAGTTCCACCTATAGTCTTTGCACCAGGCCCTAGGAAGTTGCAGGCCAAGTTTGTGAAACATAACATCAGGTAGCCAAGAGATAACCTAAGGCTTCAATAGCTAACACATAAAGCACCAAAGCAAGGGGACAACCTTGGAGAATAAACCACTAGAGTTCAATCCACTCAATGTCACCACGTAAATGAAGCAAGGGCCAAAGGCAAGATCCTTGAGCATGACAAAAATAAATTACCACTCAATCTTATCATAGGATTTTTCAAAGTCTAATTTAAAAAAAATAGTTCTTTGAAGAGAGGAACAAGCATAATTGTCATTGTAGAATATTTACAAACATAATAATAGGAACAAAGGCTTCTGATAATTTATTGATTGATAAGAATATATACCAATGAACCTCATGGTCTTTCTTTTCAAGAATCCTTAATGATTTGTGAATTAGTAAAACGTATTTCATTTTATGGGCGCTCTAGAAGGAGCATAACTGAAGAATATTCTAAGCCATAGGCCACCTTCAAACAACGAGTACATTTTTATATATTTATAAAACATGTGTATACATTAATGTATATATACTAATATCAGGGGATCACATGCACCATGAACGATATATGTAATCATTTTCCCGTCTTTTCAAATTTATAAATTTTGAGAAATTCAACACACTAGCAAACCTCCTAACAAACTACTTTGTTAACCACCATCTCATTAATTTTGCGTTAAAGATGATCTAACAAATTTGTCTCGTTGTGACAAAGGATCAACGATTTGATCCATGTTGATTGAGATACATGTGGAACATTATGGATATATAAGGGAGTAGGTCATCAACGAGCCTTAAATTTTGAATCTAAAAAATTAATACATGTATTATCATATTTTATGTTTTATTTTTTATTTTTCCAAATAATTGTATTATAAAAATTGAATTAAAAATTTTTAATGTTAATATGAATGATTGAATGAAAGATTTTAATAGCATCTATAAGATCAAAAAAATGATGCGAAAAAATGAGTGTATACTTACCTTCCAAAATGATATATTTCATAATCTACGAACACACCTCCAGCCATTAATATTGTTATATCTAATTTTTTTCATTTTATTTATATTATCTTTATAAATCAAACTCAAAACTTATTGCGTGCCCCACTTTTACTCCCAAATACTTTGATATAATCCATGAAATTTATTAAATAAAAATTATATAAAATATAATATTTTAAAATGAATTTTTAGCATCAATAAAAAGACCAATAATATTATAAAATTTAAATCTTATGATAAAAATGAAAAAAATTATCATATAACAATCAAATAAATATTATACTTCCCCTCCACCCCTAATTGTCATTGTAGAATATTTACAAACATAATAATAGGAACAAAGGCTTCTGATAATTTATTGATTGATAAGAATATATACCAATGAACCTCATGGTCTTTCTTTTCAAGAATCCTTAATGATTTGTGAATTAGTAAGATGTATTTCATTTTATGGGCGCTCTAGAAGGAGCATAACTGAAGAATATTCTAAGCCATAGGCCACCTTCAAACAACAAGTACATTTTTATATATTTATAAAACATAATGTGTATACATTAATGTATATATACTAATATCAGGGGATCACATGCACCATGAACGATATATGTAATCATTTTCCAGTCTTTTCAAATTTATAAATTTTGAGAAATTCAACACACTAGTAGACCTCCTAACAAACTACTTTGTTAACCATCATCTCATTAATTTTGCTTAAAAATGATTTAACAAATCTCTTTCATTGTGACAAAGGATCAACAATTTGATCCTTGTTGATTGAGATACATGTGGAACATTATGGATATATAAGGGAGTAGGTCATCAACGAGCCTTATATCCTGAATCTAAAAAATTAATACACGTATTATCATATTTTATCTTTTATTTTTTATTTTTCCAAGTAATTATATTATAAAAATTGAATTACAAATTTTTAATGTTAATATGAATGATTGAATGAAAGATTTTAATAACATCCATAAGATCAAAAAATCTATATAACAAAACACTGTAATATAAAATAAAAAATTATTGCATGATAACATATTCACTTAACATAAACATTATCTTATTGATCTTTTTTTTTATATTGAAAAAATACGAATTACATAAAGAATTTGATACTTATATGAACCCCTGAAAGATAGGAACCCCTCACATCATTACAAATACCACAGTTCTGACAGTGAACAGTGTCAACATAAACAATCAAAAACGTAATACATAAAAACATTATATCAACAAACGTAAGAGAAATTTGTCAACCATCAAACGACAGATTCTTTATCTACCTTTACAACGTTGTGTACCTAACCTAAGTCATTACGCCCAAGATGTCTTCATTAAGCAGATATTAACTTCGTCCTAAGCAAATATTAACCTCGTCCTAAACGCATATTAACTTCGTCCAATCATACGGTTACCACTCTCATTCCATTCAAGTGCATCCAATCACACGTGTGTTGAGGGAAATCAATAATTAGTGACTAAGTAGGTAATCAAGTGAAAAGACGTAATGAATAGGCCTCGTCATCAATGACCTTTTGGTACCAAGTGGCATAAAGAATCTTTTATCGTCGTCCTTTCACAGATATAGGGTCTTTAGTAAGCACAATTAATATTACTTTCTTAATAAATTTTGCTCCTCCTCGTTGTTAAACTTCAAAAATATCTTCCAAGAAAGGGAAATTTATCATTCTTTCTTCTTAGTATTACGTAGCAGGGATTCATTGTAATTAGTTTAACTTAATAATTTGTATAAGATAATGTGCAGTCAATTAAAGTTAAGGGAAATTTATCATTCTTTCTTTTTAGTATTACGCAGTAGGTATTTATTATATATAGTCGGTTCAACCTAATAATTTGTATAAGACAATATGCAGTGAATTAAAGGTGAGCATTTTTTAATTTTAACATTAGGTTTGAAATCTCTGTATTTTAATAAATATAAAATAAAATAGTTTATTGTATTTATATTGGTTAATATAGGGTGACATGACTAATTTTTTAGGAAAATGATTGTAATTTAAATTAATAAAAGAAAAAATACTTGCACCATTCAATAAAATCGAGGCCATCTAAAATATTAAACATGAATTATAGTCTATTTTCTTTAACATGCAATAAGTTTTTGTCCCTAAAAAGTGAAATAAAATAAAGACGTGGGTCCCAGTGGCATGCAAATGTGGCTCGGTAGTCTATATCATTCTCTTTGATTGGGTGACAGAGCATATTCTTATAGGCCTTCAAATTTCATCTATACTTTATTCTGAGCCAGATGAGGGCTCTAGTAGTAACGAGTTCATTTGCATATTAGTCAACATGACGTCTCTTCATTTGGCAGGCTTTTCCCAGGCTGTGATATATTTGACAGGTATGGGGGACTTGTCACGCTGACAAGTGGCAACGTGTCCTCTCTTCATTTGGCCTAGCTCTTTTGGGGCCAGACATATCTGACAGGTCTGGGGGACTAGTCATACTGTGACAACTGGCGACATGGTGTATCTTCATTTGGACGGGTTTTCATTGGCTCCTAGTCATATTGACAATTGGCAATGTGGTGCCTCTTTATTCAATCATGTTTTATCCAGCTCTGATATCTTTGGTAGGTCCAGGAGACTGGTTGTATTGACAACTTGCAACATGGTGTCTCTTTATTCAGTTGGGCTTTCCTTGACTCTGACATCTCTAACAAGTCCAAAAGGACTCGCTATATTGACAAAGCATTTTTTGATTTTAACATCAATTTTAAAATATTTATATTTTAATAAATTATAAAATAAAATGGTGTATTATATTTATATTTGTCCTAATAGATGCGGATGTGGCTTGGGAGTCTATATTATTCTCTCAGAGTGGGTGATGTGTTATTTATATACATGAGGCATCTTCTTATAGGCCTTCAAATTTTAGCTATACTTTGTTTTGAGTTAGCCGAGGTCTTGGGTGGCAATCAATTCAACTACATATTAGTCAACGCAAAGTCTATTCATTGGCCCAGGTTCTCCTAGGCCATGACATATCTTATAGGTACAAGAAACTCACCATGCTAACAAATGGTAATGTGTAATATCTTCATTTGACGTAGCTTTCCCAAGCCCTGACATCCTTGACAGGTTAGGATGACTGGCCTCTTTGACAATTAGTGATGTGGTGCCTCTTCATTCAATTAATTTTCTCCCGGTTGTGACATCTCTGACAGGTGGGGGGATTGCTCACATTAATAAATATCGACATAGTGCCTCTTCATTCAACCAAGTTCTCCCTAGATCTGACATCTCTGGCAAGTCAAAGAATTGGTCACACTGACAATTGGTAACATGGCACCTTTTTATTCGATCGAGCTTTCCATGGCTTTGCCATCTCTATCAGGTTAGAGGGACTGGTCACATTGATAACTGGTGATGTGGCATCTCTTTATTCATTTGAGCTCTCCCTGACTATGACATCACTGATAGGTTTGGGGGATTCACTATACTAATAAATGTCAATGTGGTGCCTCTTATTATGGCTAGGCTTTCCCAAGCCCTAAAATCTCTAAGAGGTCTAGGGGGTGGTGACATTGATAACTATCAACATGGCACCTCTTCATTGGATCGAGATTTCCTAAGCCCTACCATTTCTTGTAGGTCCAAGGGATCGGTCACATTGACAACTAATGACTTGGCACCTCTTTATTTGATAAGGATTTCCCAAGTTTGACTTTTATGACAAGTTATGGGGACTTGTTGGATTTGTAACTAGTAACTGGTAACATGGTACCTTTTCATTTGGTCGGGTTCTTTTGGGCCCCAAAATCTCTGACAAGTATGGGGGAATGGCCATGCTGATAATTGGCAATGTGTCACGTGTTCATTCAACTGCGCTCTCCCCATCCCTTAAATCTCTGATAGGTATCTATTATAATCGGTTAAACCTAATATAATTACTAGTACCTACATGGCATCATAGCATTGTTGATCCAAATGGGTTTAACTGATTACAGGCAATGAAAGTTGAGCTATATTTGATTTTAACATTGCGTTTGAAACATTTCGATGTGAACATTAATCAAAATAATTACTCGTACCTGCAGTTACTTGTAAGGTATTTATCAAAAATGGTTGTATTGGCTCGGATAATTAAGACTATTTATTACATTTCAATATGAACATTAACCTAAGAAAATGCAAAATTCTTGTATTGAATATATAGATTTTTGTATGATAGGGGAAAAAAACATAGGGACATTGGAGAAATAATTTATAATATTTTTTTTGCTTGAAGAATGCCTATATATTAATCAAAAAATATATGGTACAAAGCTAATCATATAAAAAAAGTGTGTGGAAAAGTCACACCCCTCGAGCATAATCACACCGCAGGCAAATACACCTTGGGACAAGTCTAAATAGTGATAAAAAATGACCACACCCACACAAAAAAATATCACATCAATAGTTTGACAGCAAAGTAGAGAGCAAGGAATAGATAACAATTCAGCAACAATAATAAACATGGGCGTCAGGGGAGGTAGTGGAGTCGATGGGTCCTGACGCTTACCACCCCATCTCCCAAGGTAGGAGGATCCTCGTCCATAGGTAAGGGCTCCCAAGTAGTGTTTTGTTGAGCTTTTAATGTCTTATCTTGATTTCTTTTAGCAAGATTGCTAGATCCAAGCATGGAAATTTACCTTGAGGGGGAGGGCCCCAACCTCTAATTCACCATCCTGAGACGGGGGAGGAGATCCCCAGCCCTTGACATCACCTCTAGATCTGGACAAGCCACTCGGACCACCATGATGTAGAGAAGACCAGTGAGGTGGTGATCGATGAGGATAATGACTCAAGTGTCTAGTTCTAGACCACTATCTATGTGGCCCACACCCTCATCCTCGAGGAGGTGTAGGATGTTGTGGGGGCTTAGGAGGTTCACGACTGACCACACATAAAGCATTTTCATAGCAATCGAGCAAATATTGGAGGTGGTTGAGTTTCAGGTGGATCTTGTTTATTTGAATTTGAATCTAAAGAGTAATATTAGATAGAACAATAATTTTGTTAGTAACATAAAAACTACATTCAAACTCTTCGTAATTAAAGAAAGCATAATTTCTAGCTTTCCATATTGGAAATAATATATTAGCTTGAAAGATCTACCAAAATCAATTGTATTTTGTAGGCAATAAAGCCGAGTCCCTCAAGAGATCCATCTTCCATGTGAAGAATTCAAGTCGAAAGGATTGGAAAAGGGAATGAATCCAATGCCACCTAGATTGTACATGAGAGCAAAACCAAAAAAAGTGCTTAATAGTCTCTAGTTGTCAGCAAGCTGGGCAAATGGGGTTAGGCATGCTAAGATGCTTGAGCTAATCACCCACAGACAGACCCTGATAAAGGAGACACCTTAAGAAATGAGCCTTTTTGGGCTCAATAATAGTAGACCACACAGTGTTAAAGCATCGGGCCCAAACCCCATGTTTGGAATTGAGATTCCATTTGAGGTTGAGCATTTCATCTGAAATATGCTAAGGGGCTCTAAATGATACCCCAACTGAAGAGAGTACCGGGTGAAAGGGGTGGCCATAGGCTAGTGCCAATCCTTGCACTAAGGAACAAGAGAATTGATTCCTATTTTATGCAAATACTCATCAGGTATGGAACTTTGAATTTATGCAATAGCCTCTGCATGTGAGTTATTTAAATGAAATTTATTCTGAAGTTGTTGCCAAGTGAGCCAGACCATGTTCTCTTTGTAAAAAATATCATTGATAACCTTCATACCTTTCCTAAAGAGCCTTGACCCTTTAACCCAAAGGATTAAGGCATAGAGAACATTGTGAAAATTTAAGCAAGGCGACCACCGGAAGGTCTGGGAGTTAAGGAGTGGACATCTAGGAGTGAGTCTGCCAACCATCTCCAAAATGAGGCCCACTCCAAAACATTATTAGAAACATATAAATTAGCAAACCCAATGATATAATTATCAAATTCAAACAACCAAATGGGTGGGGTCAAACCCCCGCACTATTGCTATTATTTTTTATTGAGCAGCCTTTTTTTAATTTTTTTTAATAAACAATTTTCCTTTGAACAATTGGTTTCAAAAGCTAAAAAATATTGATTGAATGGATTAAATGCCTATTGTTTGCATTATTTTAAGGAAATTGTAGTAGCATATCCATATTCAACCCATTATTTTCTTGTTTAAAAAAAAAACCACTTTTGATGATTGAAGGATGAACCAGGCATTTAGGCACTATTCATATTTTAGCTAGTATTGCTAGTAGATATGTGGTTTATAAAACTTTTGTGGGAAGCCATGGTAATACATTACGTAAATTAGTGATGGAGGAAAATTGTAATACAAAGCAGCTACACCGTCAACTCCACGTACAGTTGATCTATGAATAGTTTCTTTGGAGTTTTATATTGCAAATGCTTTGGTAATAACCTACACAACCATTTTGACTACTTTTGACATTCCTATATTTTTTCTATGTAGATAGTGATGAAGGGGTTAAACGGTATTCAGGGGCCAATATGTTAGGAATTGTGTGTTTTTTCAAGAACGAGCTTTTTATGGCTATGTTTCAGGTGCTAATCTTATAACTAATTTGAAATAGATTTATCTAAAAATAACTTGAGAGAGATTTTAAGTGTAACATTTCAAATCTCACTATGGATCCATCTTCAAGAAGAATAAATAATGAAGTCAATGTTCTTTCATAAAATTTTCTCAATTTTTGTGAAATTGTGTAATTACGTAGTACTAAATTGGTAAGAACTCGAAATTTTTATGTTGGCAGTTGGCTCAAAGGTGTAAGTTATGTTGAAAAAAATGTAGTGGTGTTTTAAATTTCAAACATATTATTTGCAATTAATTTTTAAATCTGATATGTAGTTGTTATATGTAAGTCCATAACCCAAGCTAGTTAGCAACTTTTGAAAGATTCGAACTAGATTTTCTCTCTAGAGTTCAAGGAACCAAAAAACATTAATACATCGTCTCATTATATTTCTTACATGTTCTGACCCTGTGTTATCACGAGTGTAGGGTGTATAAAATGACCCTACATACTTGAAATCTGACATTTCATCAAACTATCAAAAAATTATAACATTAAAATATCAATATTATTTTTAGTTAGGTAACTGGATTTTAGCATCTACTTTCCACAAGGACTTTGCACTTTGCACCCTTGTTTTTTATACTTTTACATGATATCCTATCATTGAAAGTCATAGTTTTGAAAATATTTCCTTATTCTTCAACACTTGTATTGTTATCATGTCTTAATTCAAATGTTTGTGATGTTGATGGTCAATTGATTTCAAATCTTGTTATAAACTGTGTATATATGAACAATTGTATCAAATTTACTGATAGCGTGTGTATAAATGATCAATTGTAAGGCAAAATGCATTGTTTTTTATTATCATAAGCAAGTAAAGATAGTTGAATATAATAACTTCCTCAACCAAATCAAATCAATTGGATTTACTTGGGTTGAATAAATATTTTTCTAAGCAATTCCGGAGTTACTATTTTATTCATATCATGAAAGGATTATTGGATTCACCTTTTGAAATATTATTTTATAACCAATCACAACTTAACTTTTTGAAAATTTTAAATGTTAACTATAAAAAACCAATCTAAACAAAGAACTTCATTTATAATAAAGAAACATTACCCGTCACAAAAGATTAAATCATACTAATCTTTATATTATAAAAAAATAAACATTAAATTGAAAATAAAAGAAAAAGAAAAAAAATACTAAAACACTAATATATATATATATATCGACATTGTAATAAAAACACAAACAAATTTAAATAAATTCATATATTATGATATGATATGAAACGTTACACATCTATTTCAAGTAGATAAGTTAAAAACAATCTCATTTCAAATAAAAATCTAACATTTTACAATGATAGAAAAGTATTATACCCCAAATAGAAATGACCAATGTCATTTTGTATGTACATTTAATTTAATAAGATAAAATGATAAAATAAAAAATAAATTATTTAATTTAATAAAATAAAATAATTAGCATACACATTTTTTTTTGGGATAAACATTAATCTTGCACTTGCATTTTTTCTTTAAATTTGCTTAAAGTGTTTAAATAGTTACTATATTATATAATATAGTTTGGAAGTTTATCCATTCCGAACCGTAAACATTTTAAAAAGGCTAATATATTTACAACTTTACAAAGTACATAACAAATTAATAATATGTCATTGCTCACGTATTGAGTAACTTAATACATAACAATATGAATTATTACAAGAATCCAATTAGATAAAATATGCAAGACCAACGGATAGAAAGAGCCTTTGACTTATCTCTTTTATTTTATTTTTATAGGTTTTTGCTTGATTCTTATAATGGGTATTTGTTTTGAGAATAAATTAAATATTTTTGTGTTGTTAGTGATTGGATTTTTGTTGATCATATTTATCATATGATATGTATTTTATATTTTAACAAGTATTAATGTTTAAGTATAATCGTTTTTTTAAATTAATTAATATGAATATTATTCGTTTAAATTTTAAGGATTTAAAATATTATTGTTTTCGATTTCAAAAGATTTTATCAAATTAAATTCCTTACAATGGTCACTATTATAATTAAAGGATTAATATTTGAAGTAGATATAAGATCTTCTTCCTCCCTTTTATTGTTATGTCTCCTTATTTTATTAATTGATTGTTTTTTTAATAATATCATCATGCTCCTCAACATCATATTAAAGGAGAAAAAATGAATTTATTCTAAAAATTGGGAACCCTTCATCTTTCTTGAATTTTGTATATTGGTTATTTGAATTACCCACTTGAACCTTTCTAAATCTATATTATACTGAAAAATATTAACTTTTAATTTCAAATATGTACTCAACATACTATCAAATATTAAATACAATATTTAAAATACTTTAACAAAATATTTAAAAATGATCATACCAATAACAGTTTTGTTATATAGACAATACATATTCATAATATATAACTTCTCTTTTAAATAAAATTATTTATAAAAGTTAAATCAAATCCACCCTAACATGTATTCATGTATAATGCAATTTCTTATAACTTCTAATATACATATATAACCTCCAATTGCATAAATTGTTTTTTGAAAATACCATTCTCATCAAAATTCAAGGGAAAGTGCATATAATTGCATTCATGCTAAAAAGCAATCCATATTCTTTATATTAGGAGGAAACTTTACTCTCGATTGCTTTAAATACAAATATACATTAATATTTCAATAATTTTTTGAATAATTGTTGGTAATTTTTTTAATTTTAAAAATAATATAAAAGAAATATTTTAGGTAAATATTAAATAAAACATTTGGTTTTTTATTATTATTGGTAAATATTTTTATAAAATTTAGAGTTATAAACTAAAAAAAAGTTTTTGAATTGTAGTTATGAATTGGAATAGAAGAAGCTTTTACAGAATTCAAAGTTCTAAACCAAAACTAGGGTACAACTGGGGTCTTAATCCCCAAATAACAAATTAATAATATAATAACTGAAAGACAACCAAAACACTAAAAAACTAAACAAGAGAAGCTAACATAAAGAAATCACGCTACAAAACCATTGTAGATGGCATGACATCAAAGATAGAGGAACCAAACAATAACAAAGAAGATAATAGAGAAATTCCCCAAAGAATTAAAAGATAAAATAAATCCAAATAAAACCTACAAACCCAAGAGCCGAGGATCATCCAAAGGTTCTTTTCGAAAGAAAATCATCTAACATCTTTTGACAGCTATTCTAAATTAGTTCTTTTACTTCTAATTTCAATCTTTCTACCTCTGATCTACATCTTATACATCTCGTTGATACTCTTAAATCTATATTTCAATTCCTACCATTAAAACGAAGAAGACTATATAATCTTGGAAAAAAATCCTCCAAACAAATCTCCACCAACTTTCCATCTTAAAAACCATATGTCAAATCCATTTATCTAACCGATATCTCTAGAATATAATACCATTATACTTGCAAGAATAATAAACCGTATGTGATTCATAAGCACCAACTCTCCAAGAATGTTATAAAGAAGATTAGCTGATTTTTTTTTCAAAATATAGAATAAAAAATAAATAAATGTCACATTAAAACACACACCTATATCTCCAATCTAATTTTCTCGAAGGGCATATTTTTTCAAAGAATCCAACCTAAACAAAGAAATTCATCCCTAACAAAGATTTTTATCCGTGACAAAACATTAAATAATCGACGCGTGATGAATAAAGTTAAGAAGTAGACATCAAACTTTGACGCGTAAGACTAAATTAAAGATGCTTAGCTTTGCTGTTCGTATAGTCCATCTTTTCCTCTAATACTTTTGGATTCTTTTCATACGGAATGTAACTGGTGATGAGACCTTCAAAAAAATATCAACGAAATGAATATATGTCAAAGAGGCTCTGAAATTAAGGAAATAATACAAAAGTATACGAAGGGAGAAGTACAACCTCTTCCCGAATCGAGTGAAGTGTCACAATTTGAAAACTTTGCAAAAATCTCACTGAAATGACGAGTTGTAGATACTCTCTTTTATCAAATATTGTGATATTGATGTTTTATTATTGGATTGTTTCACATTATATTAATAAAAATATATAATTATATAAAGTTATAAAATAAAATAGTCAGATAAATCATGGTTCAAATTTTTTTGTTAGAAGATAAATTTAGTTTAAAATCAATAAAATTAGTCAGTCAAGATACGGTCAAATTAACTACAAATAATTAAAAAGTAGATATTTATATACAGGTTGTCGTTCTAACAAGTAGAGACGAAGTATCATCCTTGAAAACTATCGATCAAGTAAGTGATTCCATGTCAGGTATCTCTGGAGCATTCCAATGATCTGGAGGTCATCATGAATAGTGACATGGTAACCATCGATCAGTTGTGCATATGTAAGAACAACAGTGCCTACCAGAAACCACTGCAAAGGACCAACATCAAACTTGCCATGAGAACTCCAACTACCCCTAGGGGAGGGCAAAGAGAAAAGTGGCCCTTGTTTCTGTACATATTTTTACTTCAATGCCTCTTGGGAGAAAGAGGAGGTGGACCATAGAGCGGTCTACATGGTGAAACTTTGCTCATGGTGCAAGGGGCACTCCCCTAGTGGTTGAAGAGCTCTTGCAAGTGACAAACGTCCAGAGCCATCTTTTCCACTTGGGCTTAGAATCTACAAATAATCTGAAGAAATAAAAATAACCTTTTCATTAACAGAAAATGATATTCCATAGGTCTCATGATTAAAAATAGCATTGTTCCTGGCTTTCCATAGCAAAAAGAGAATAATAACATGGAATAATTGCCAGAGAAAGGTAATAGAGGTCGACCAATTAGAAAAATCCCTAAAGAGCACCTATCACCAAGAGAAAGGCTCAAGGTGGTAACATTGAAATAAAAAATGTATCCAACATCAGGGAGAATGCACTTTCAGACAAAATCAAAACAAATGTTAAAGGATTTTGGAAGCTTGTAAGCTGGATAAAAGGGTCAGGGAATGCGAAGGTGGAACAACCTCTCACCGAGGGAGAGCCCTTGGTAAATTAAACACCATAAGAAATGAGCCAGCTTAGGCTCTAGGCTAGGGTGCCACACACAATCCAGGTGGGCGAACTAAGACCTAGGAGAGGACTGGAGGCCCCAACACTTATCGAGTTTATCTAAAGACAAAGAGAACAGACTCATCAATTGATAAAGAAGCCTGGGAGAGTAGATTTTAAAGTGTGTATCACAGTTCCACCTCCAGTCCTCCCACTAAGCCTTAGGAGGCTGCAGGCCAAGTTTGTGCAACATAACATCAAGTAGCAATTCCTAAATGCGAAGAATAGAAGGTAAGTCTTCATTGTTTAACTAAAACTTAAATTTAAATTTAGGCCAGGGAATACAATCTCTAGAGGTAACCAAAACATGGATAGTGTGAATCCATTTGCAGAATAATCGCAAAGCTTTGATACCAGGTAATTCAACCATGGGAATGGAAGAAGTATTAAGTATAGGAGACCACCATAAGCTGTGGTTATTAATTAACAACCCTATGCGAAAACCATCCTCCACCCACCTCAAGTGGGGTTTGCCTGCTTCAAAATTCTTCCATATGATTTTGACCATAAAAGAGATAGTAATCTTGACATGAACAATAGTGATGAGGAGGGATTAGAAGCCAATATTTTGCCAACCAATTTTACCATGGGGAGAGCCCACAAAGATATAATGTCTTATAAGAATTTTCCAAGAATCATTACCCTCAATAGCCTGAACAACCCACTTAACACACATTGGCATAGTTTGTCAATAGGTGTCAATGATGCCCGTGCCACCTTTATCATGAGGGAAGAAGTAAATGTCCCATCCCACCCGATGAAAACCCCAAGCTCGATTAGAATTGGCCTAGAGGAAATCTCTAAGGAGCTTGGCCATAGTATCATAAGAGGCTTTAGAGAGAACCGAGCAGGAGGAATATTAGACATGTGTAGCAACCAATAACTTGGTACAAATTTGGAACTTGCCTTCTACAGATAGGGGTTTAATGATCTAATACACAATCTTCCTTTCAATCTTGTTAAGGACATATTGCCAAAGCTCGGTCGATGAACTACGAAAAGCAAAGGGGATGCCCAAGAACTTAAATTGTTCCCCTCAAGCAATCCATTGCTAATTATACTTGTGAAGCCAATCAGGTATAGGCAGCATATTTTGATGAAAACATTGGGTTTTCTTCCATTGAAGGTTGGATCTAGAAGCTAGATAAAAAGTGTCAAGGCATTAGATAACTTCATTAAAATTAGCCTCTTCTTCTTCAAGCATGAGGAAGATGTCATCTACAAAGTGTCGATTGATGAGCTGGGAGGTGCAGTTGGGCAGGATGATGCCATGAACTAACCATTGAGAAGCTCTAGAATCTAGGCGATAACCCAAGGCTTCAATAGATAACACATAAAACACCAAAGCAAGGGGACAACCTTGGCTAATAGATCATTAGAACTCAATCCACTCAACTTTATGTCCATTAATAGTGAGGTAGGCTGAGGCATTATGAAGTAAAGTCTGCACTGCATAAATGAATTAGGGGCCAAAGGCAAGAGCCTTGAGCATGGCAAGAATAAATTTCCATTCAATCTTATCATATGATTTTTCAAAGTCTAATTTAATAAAAATAGTTTTCTGAAGAGAGGAACAAGCCCAAGCCATGCCTTCCTAGATTGCAATAAGATTATCCAAAATATAACACCCTCTAATGAATCATGTTTGCTCTAGTCTAACATGGTAGGTAAGATGAGCCAAATGTAGTTGGTGAGGGCTTTGGAAAGATTATTTTAATAAAAATTGTGCAAGGTTATTGACCTCTAACTGGTAACTAGTTTAGGATCTCCAGCTTTAGGAATGATTTGATATTACCTTGATTGATCATGGGTATAAGAGACTAATTTTACAAGGCTTCTTTGTAGACTTGTAGTAAATCAGGTTCGGTAAAATCCCAAGTGGTTTTGTAAAATTTGCATGGGAAGCTATCGAGGTCGAGGGATTTATCATTTCTCATGCAGTGCAGAGCCTCTATGAGCTCCTACAAGGTGAGTAGGGCATCACAAAGCCACTGATTCACTAGCTTGATCTTATAAGTACCACATCAAGACATTTTTGAAGCCCCTAGGATTGCTTAACAATGAAAGGCTAAGCTTGAAAAACTAGCTTGTAACATTTAAGGAAAGTCAAAGAGATATTAGACTAAGAGGTAAGCTCGGATTGAGCCACGTGAATGGCTTTGATTTACCCGTGAGCTTGTTTGGATTTTATCACTTTAAAGAAATCATTGGAGGCTTTGTCACCAATATTTAGTCAATACAACTGAGCACTAAGTTGGGTGCCTCAAGCCACATGGTTGTCCACCACCTTAAGGTTATGATTGAGAGAGGTTGCAAGTCACTGCAATTGCACGTTGAAAGGATCAATCTCGATGGATCTAGAGACCCATTGGAACTCATTGAGCATGGCCTATTTTGAGCACTTTCAGATCTGAGCAACATGTTTACCATGGTGGCATAGGAAGGAAGAGGTGCACATAATGGCCTCATTCCACCACTCAATCTAGTTGGTGACATATGGGGGTTGTAAGGTGAAATTCTAGATCCACTTGATGAGTTATATTGTTTTAGAATTACTCAACATATAAGTATTAAGGATAAATTGATTATGTGGCATATTATACTGCCATGAGGTCCATTCTACCTTATAGGAAATAGGGAAGTGGTCTGACAAAATAATACTTGAGTGGACATTGACATGCTAGCCATCAATGTTGGAAAAAGAAACAAGATTTTACTCTAACAACATAAAGTGATCGAGCCATTTAAGCAAGCGATGATCTCCAAATTAGTAGTTAGACCGCATAAACCAATATGTGGGGTTAAATGTTTGCTTCCAAAGGAGAGGGTCAGCTAAACCCCATTTATTTTTGAAATAATACCAAGCCTCACATTCACCAACACCCAACATTGTTTTGGGGGTGTTCAATTATATTGAAATCACCACACACTAGCCATATGGCAACAAATAACCCATTTTCCAAATATCACCAAAGTAGAGAATGATCATGGCCATCATTGGGAGCATAAATGTTGAGAATGCAAAATAGTTGGCC
Organism: Torreya grandis; assembly: GCA_037957365.1. Taxonomy (NCBI): domain Eukaryota; kingdom Viridiplantae; phylum Streptophyta; class Pinopsida; order Cupressales; family Taxaceae; genus Torreya; species Torreya grandis. The sequence goes on along the minus strand of JARHVA010000283.1, from coordinate 5,068,879 downwards.
ATTATTATCAAGAATAATATAGACTGGTCGATGTGATGGGTCTTCCCTTATGGTAATAATGCCAAGGGAAACCTTAGGGGAAACTAAAATATAAGTGTTGCCATGTCCTGCCTCATACAAGGTGGTGATATAGGTAGTGTCATGCAAAATGCTTTGCAAAGACATCTGAAGGAGAAATCCAGACACTTTAACTTCCTATAGACAAAGAATATCTAGAAAACCAATATGCTAATAAGCAACACACAAAGTATTTATGGGTAGACTTTCTAAGACCCCTAACATTTAATGATAACACATTCATAGGTGAGTGTCATCCATCTGGAGCTCTCCTTGCCAATCCTCAAAATTCACCAACACTACAAATTTATTGTGTTAGTGAGGGCATGCATTTTCATCGATTGTAAGGATGTGCCATTTAGCTTTGTGTTCTTCTTGAGGAGAGTTTATTCCCTTATGAGGTGGTTTGCAAGACTGTCAGGAGAAGAAGTTGCTAGCTGAGAGAACCTTAGCCATGGGTATCATAATATTCTGGGAAATTGGAGTAAGGCTTTATGGGTTGGAAGGAACTGAAATGGTAAGGGATGGTAGAGAATACCCCTGAGAGGGTTTGATCATTGGAGGAGAATCATCTTGAGTTGGAGGTTGGGGTGGGGTTTGTGGCTTAGGGCCCAATGACCTTTTAAGGGGCACAATGGTCTAGCCATCACCTTCGTTTCCTAGTTTGGGCTTCTTGGTCTGAGAAGGTGTTTGAGGAGGATTGGGATGACCCATGTGAGGATATCCTTAATGAAGTGATTTGAATCCTGACATTAGAAATAAGAGTTGGGAAGGTTGAAGTAAACAACCTTTTGTGAGAACTAGGTCTACCCAACTTAGATTTATATGAACTCCTTCAGATCATTAGAGAGTCAACCTCCACACATACCCATTTATTAGGGCAAGGAGAAAACCAACTATCTAGTTCAATCATAACAACATAGCGTATGAGAATGATGATTTGGGGTATGAAAGCCGAAAGGTGAACTGGCAAACCAAGAAGCTCAACCTAGACAAGGACACAAAGGGTGGCATTATTAAAAACTTTAAAGTCATGGGACAAGGTAGATAAAATCATAATCTAGTTACAAAGGAACTAGACACTGGACTTCACAAGGATAAGTTGCATCTCAGAGGGCTCGTTGAAGGTAAACAATAAAAAACCTTTGGTAAGGTTCCATAATTTGGAGACGTGGATGCCTAGAGGCTTCCAATTGTTGCAGAGCCAGTCATGGAGGTAATCCTCTAAGGGGATATAAGTAACAAAGTAAGTAATAACAAAACAATTTTCATACCATTTACAACATTATTCAAAAACTACAATAGGAATTCTTACCTCCAGAGTGGAGGGGGTTGAGGGATTACCTCATCGTATACCTTTGAAAAAAACTTATGAGTTCGTTTGGGTGTCATTAGCTTTGAATCCTGCATCAACAGATGTAGTAAAGTGTGGAGAAGCCATAAATAAAGGGTCTACCCTCCCAAAGGGTGTCATGCCAATCATAATTAATGTACTATAGCCTATAAAATCTCAAAAGACACATGATTTAGGCAAGGTGAGTGAAGGAATCAATAAGGAAAACACAAACCATAAAACCCTAGTAGAAGGATTATCCAACCCTCAAATTGATAGTGATATTTTCCCCTAATTTGAGATGTGTGTTTAGTCATAAAGTAGGCTTTAATTACATAATTTAAAGGAAAATTGATCCTATAATAAATTAGGGCCACTAAATATAAATAATGGTTTATTTTTGAAAATTATGATTTTCTAAAAAAAGAACATGACATAAATGTTAGTTTTAAAGGCCTTTGAAGCTCAAAATGTCTAACCTCATAACTAGAACCAGGTCAATGTTTTTATAGTGAGCTGAGATTTTTGGAAAAGTATTATAATTAAATATTGAAAGATATCCAAAAACGTTAGCCCTGATACAATGGCCTATCCCAACTGGCTATTAGTAGTAGTTCTTCTACTAGTAGATATCTTATTATTAGCAGTTATATTTACATGCATATACATGTTGAAATAATATCATTAGTTTTTTTTAAATTCAAATAAAACTCATATTCACATGCCCATACATGTTGAGTGGATGTTATTAACTTTAAATGTCTTTAAAGAAATTTACTATTATTAGTTTTATTTAGCTATAATAAAATGGTTTACTCTAATGTAATTTAGATTATATTGTTGATATCTCTTCCATAGATATTGCTTTCTTTTTATAAACTCTCTTATTATCTTGCAATAAATATTTATTCATTACTCTCACAAATATGTAAATTTAGTATATAAGAGTTTGACTATTATAAAAAATGTTCCTAACAGTTGGTGCATTATCCTTGGGATTGATTCCTCAATCTAGATCAATGACATCATCGCAAGTTTGATCCTTCATGTCCCATCGAATGAGGTTAAACTATCAAAAAAATTCATTGATGATGACAAATACATCTATCTTCCTGATAGACACAAGTGACCACATATGGATGCAAGAGAAGAAATTTTAATCTTTAATTTTGGTACAAACCTTGATCTTACAATGCTTTTAATACTTGTTCAATGCATATAAGTTATCACCTTGATTTAGGAGTTAATTAGTGCATTTTTATGTCTTTTATTCTTTGCACAATCCTATGGTCTATTCTTCCTCTATTTGTCATTTTATCAATTGGCATGTTTCTCTCTCCTCTCTCTCTTCTCATTCAAATTTTATACCTATGTAGACTCTTAGTTGCAATGAGTTTGAGCTAGACATATTTGTATGATCTACAAGTCTATCACTTTGACTATTATTGGCCCTTGTGCGTGTTTTGCCATCTGTTCAATGTTTATATTTATTTGTCTATTTGTTGCCTTTTGTTTGGTCAAGTTTCATGTGCTAATTTTATTGACTCGATATTATTAGCAATTCTTCTGCTAGTAGATCTTTGATTCTTAGTTCTCCTGCCTGAATTCCTAAACATGTTGAAAGGATATTATTAATTTTGTTTAATTTAAAATAAAATCAATATTCACATGCCCATGCATGTTGAGTGGATGTTATAAGTTTTAGTTATCTTTAAGGTAATTTGATATTATTAATTTTATTTAACTATAAGATAAGGGTGTATTCTATTGTATTTTAGAGTAGATAGCTGATCTCTCTTCTACAAGGATTGTTTTCTTTTTAGAAACTCTCTTATTATATTGTAGTAAATATATATTTATTGCTCTTACAAATATATGTCAATCTAGTATAGAAGAGTTTGAATTTATTATTTAAACCATATTCCTAATAGTTGGTGTGTTATCCCTAAAATTGATTCCACAATATGGATCAATGACATCAAATTAAGTTTGATCATTCATGTCCCATTAAATAAGCACAATGTTGACCTGAGGGTTTGACTAGATTTGTTATTCATGACCAAGTCTAATGCAATGTCATTACCTTAAAGTCTCAAAGCATAACATGCACTAAATAGGATCAATCCATATGCATACATGCAATAGAAACAATCAGATACCAATACCAATACCTTGATAAAGTAGAGCATCATGCATGATAGATAAACATAGGAGTTAGATCCTAACATACACCAACAAAATCAAGCCATTAGTACGCAACCAACGACGTAGTCAATAAAATAATGGAAGTGAATGAAATTCAATGTTAGACCTATCCAATTTAGTATAATATATGCATAAAAAACATGGTTTATTACTTGTATTTAAATCCTGATAGGTAGATGAGTAGTGACAACAAATGATGCGGAAGCTAATGTCAAGTGGAACATCGCATTAACTGCCAAGTTGAAAAAGTCGCATATTAACTAAATATTGGTGGTAATTGAGCTACCAAAGGACACATAGGGGTCTTTAGAAGACATTAAAAAGAGGTAAAACAAAATTTAAAGAGAGGTTAGCTATGGGATAAATGTTGTTGAATTATTAATAGAGTTATAAGGAAGCAAAAAAATGTTGCTTGAGTGGATATAGGGATAGTAGTGATAGTATGTGATGTTGTTAAGTGTTATGTAGCACATTGTAATCTTGATCTTCTAAGCAATAGATGATGTTATGAATGTTATTTTTGTATTGTTATATTTGGTTATGGCCATGAAACACTATTAAGATTCATGGACTAATTTTGTTTTTACATTTAAAAATGTCTTGATTATGAATTAATTCATACTTAGGTAGAATGGTGTTTTAAATGTTATTGTTCATATATATTACTACATATTTCCATGTATCATTGGGATAACATTGAGTTCACTCTATAAACGCATACACACACAAAGGTATGTGCATGAGACAATGTCTGGCTTCATCATTGCCAACTAAACCTAACCCAACCTAGTTACCTCTATATTCCTTGGATGATTGCACAAGGATAACTTGTGTGATATGTCAGTATAAAAATATTAGAGTTGGAATGTGCATAGGACTAGCACACAGGTGGATAATAAACTCCAAACTTTTTGGTTTCATTATCAAGATAGTTGAATTTTGTTGATGTAATGGTAAGGAGGGATGATGTACCAGATTTTGTTATAGAATATTGAGCATTGATTGGATTAATTAAAGTAATAGTTTACAATGAACCACCCCAACCATGGAAATCAAGATCCAAGGAAATCAATGGAAGACAAACTACATAATGCATTTTATGAGGTATTATTGTGTGAACTACCAATGCATGGATTGAAACATATGTGATGAACAAGAGTATAAACTATGGAAGTAAATCCTCTTAGACAAAATAACATATGTAGAAACTAAGGAACTTGGACATAGTTTAGACCATAGTTGTTGATGCTTAGTGGAGTGAGGCATTGAATAACTACATGCTAGAGTTTGTTGTATCCACATCTTCCTGTCTAGAGGAGGTTGAATACTATTTTTTTGTGAACCAAGAGGCTCATAACTAAAGTAGTTTCCATTAGGAGCTTTATGTGTGATAGTGGAACAAATAAATTACTAATGGTTGGCTAAGTTCATATGCACGTGAGTATTATGGAAGATAGAAGGTGAAAATGTCACAGTTTTTGAAATATATAAGGGGAGAAAGTCTTCATCATGGAGAGACCACATGAGAGTGAGATTTGAAGGTGTAATTATAACGAAAATTAAAATAAAGTGATGGTTGAACAGGACCCTTAGTAGAGGAGAGAGTCCAACTCAGTACATGTTTCAAAAATCCACATAGAATGGGAATGGCACAAGGAAGACTCTCACACATAGGTTATGTGCTTTGTGGATGAATAACTACATGTTATTGAGCTAGAGAGAATTCTAGAAATAGAAACTAAAGTGCCCAAGAGGTAAAAGACATATAAGAAATTGTTGAGGAAGTAACCACTTCCTTTTTAACTGAAGCACAAGCTCAGGCACTTTACCCATAACTAGAATAAATATACCAAGACGTTGGTCATATCTTAAGCATAAGAGAATTTTTATCACATGAACGAGAAATGAGTGTGTTACAACAAAACATTCCTTACCAGCCAATTAGACCAATCATTGCATAGATCACATGAGCTTTGGGTCTAATGATGTATGGTATGCCACTAACAAGATGGGGTCCAACCCCTCAGAAAGATATTAAAATACAATATGGGAGAATAGGAGATGGAGGACTAGTGATGGGCCAATAAGTCATTCATGTGATAGGAAGAGACATAGTATAACTTGTTGTGCCACTAATAAGAGGAATGAGAGGTGCCCAGGGAGGAATACAATGTTCATGCATACTTTCAAATAGTGCATCAATATAAAAGATGCCTAAAGTGACAATTTCACCCATACCTACTCCCTAAGTCTTTTATAAAATGTCCTTGAGTTTACCTGAGAATCACAGATTGGAGAATGCCATAGAACATGTTGACAAGTGTGAGCTCATATGGATCATGAAGGGAGGTGCATTGTCAGAACATAAGGTAAGTCAAGTTTATACAATTTTGTTGGATCGTGGCCATAACTGATATCAAAATATACATATAAATGAATCCATTGTGGATTATAAAATTTTGAAGGAAACTTTTTTGAAGGAATTTGACATTTTAAAGTTTGAGTAGTAGAGTATTGATGCGTTGAAGGAGATCAAGCAAGATTTGATAGCGAGTGTCACACATTCAATGATAGGTTTAAGACTCTAGTGTCCATAATTACCCTTGATGTTTATCCATTAAAACATGTGAAATAGATTTTTTTAGGGTTGTTTGCACACTTTTAATGTGCTATGTCAATGATGTAACAACCCCACTGGGATCTACCTAGAAATACATGATTTTTAAGAAAAATTGTAAACACATATATTATAAATGGATTATATCATGAGAATTTAACTAGTGATCATATAAAATACTCTAAGAGAGATAACTAAAAATGAAGTATAATACATCATACATCAAAGATCACTATCATCATAAGAAACACATCATAATACAAATATAGAAAGTAATTACAATTAACCAACGATGACTGATACATGCCAAGAGCCACTACTGTTAATGTATAATAATTAAGTAATTACAACTCATCATGATAATGTTTTAATAATTATTATAATACAATACAATGTACATATATAATATATATGGCTCTCTAGAGCACAAGTTCCCCAGACTCTAGTATTTGTGGTAATCTTAAGTGTCATCTCAAAAGTAGTACTATTGTGGGGAGGGAGAGCATCATCCAAGCTCTTTTCCATACCAGCCATGGACCAACAATATATTATACTAATCCCATCATGGAATGACCCTCCCTTCATGTATGAGTAAATAGTGATGGCATGGGAATCCAGAGAGACAAGTTAGTACCTGTGTGTTGTATGATTTCTAAAACTAAACATATGATGTATCATAGAATATCCTTATACTTAAGATATCGCAAAAACATGTAAATCATACTCATGAAATAAAAATATCTCACTAAACATTACTTTGGTCAAAGTTTTTAAATAATAAATGATCTATGGATCAGTCAAAATTCATAAACACCACTTGATCGGATTACCTTCATCTTGCATTGTGATGCTAGTAAGCTAGTAGAGCCTGTCTCACTAATTACTTAGTATCAACAATGCGACATTTGGTTAATCATAATATAATCAATAGATTCATAGGGATTACAACCTACTAGCAATCATTTCACCTAACATGCTAGGCATAGGAATAATAAAAAACATATATTTATTCTATCAAACGTATGAATGAATCTCACATTATTATCTATTCTATAATAGAAATAATGAATACAGTTTATATCATCTAGGTATAATATACATCTAATAACAAATTCAAATTACTATAAATAGTTTCCAAACATACTACACCCTATTATAACCCATATTATCATAGTCTAGTGTTGTTAAGCATAAGTACTAAATCCCACAACCAGTCAAATAAAGTAGTATAAATCAATGTAAACATAAGCTTCTATTCAATCAACTAGATATAACAAAGAAAGTCTCAGTTCACACGAAACGTATAATAATCCATTCTAGCATTTATTATATTCTTAGGGGGTTGTATGCATGCATTCACAAGGTTCTATTATACATAATTCTATAATATAGTTTTGAACCACCAATGAAACTATAATTAGAAGAACACACCCCTATGTACATGTATATGTTAATAGGCACTGTATACCTATATTCATGTTTAGCATACTATTAATTTATTCACTAATATGTATATTTTTATGTTAGTATATACAAAATACATATTTTAATTCTCATGATACATATGAAAAGTGATCCCAAATCATAAAGCTTATCATGATATAACAAATGACTATGATTTAGCTATATATGTCTCACATGATTTACCTAAACCATATTATGATGTCAATATGATTATAACTACATATATGCCATTATAAGAAGCATACCTGTTTTGATAACCATACAATAAGACATAAGTCATTATGTGATATTTTATTAATATATCCTATAGATTTTAAGTCTTTAACATATAAAGCTTGTATCTATTCATTAATATTAACCCTACTAAATGTGGGTTTATGGATCATTAGTAAACCGAGAGTTATAGTTAATTTGCTACATATAATAAAAGATTAAAGCATAGCAATAGGTCACTTTAATTCATGATATTAATACAAATAAAGGGATAAACCAATTATGTTTTAATGAATTGATTACATCGCTTAAATGTACCAACTCTTAATAATATATATCATATTACTTTAAAGATCAAAAGATCTGAATACCAATTCAGGGCATTAGCTCAAGCATAAGTTATTTTTTGGAATAATAAATATTCACATATCACCACATATTTATAAATCTATGGTTATGTAAACATAAACTCATGTTATATAACCAATAGTTTTCACCATTTAACTCTTTAAAACATAATGAATAATTACTAATATGCCATGCAATATAGTTTCTGCAGTAGGTTTTTACAAACATGATTGTACAGATTATAATCCAATTCAAATACTAGGATTTGGGCATGATGTTGATATCTGCCTATTATTAATATAATATAAGTCTCCATTCAGAATATACAGTCTATATACGATGGTGCCATATACATATTCGTTTACTGGCTTGACTTAATACATATGTATCCATAATTTTTTTAATATGGTTACATGGTTTTCATACGTATAAATATTATATATATATATATATCGACTTATTTATCTACAACATAGCCTTCCCAAAGTCCAACGACTGGGCATGATACAAGTCTGTCTGCCTGGTGAACAAAACATAAAGTGACTTAACACTCTATAATAAATTAATATACAGTGAATTAACACCATATAACATATTAACATAAAGTGACTTAACACCATATAATAGATTAACATATATATTTTCTGATGGTAATTTAATATATATATAACTTTATAGTGTTTCAGACAACAGTTTACTTTAACTGTGCATATGAACAATTATAGTGACTTAATGACATGAATATAGCTAGAAATGCTAAAAAAATAATTATAGTGACTTAATGATAGGCATATAGCTAGCAACACTAAAAAGATAATTATAGCGGCTTATCCACATGTAATAAAAAATAATAATAGTTCGCTATTTGCCAAGAATATAACATCATTGTTGATTCCATGCTAAGCAAACTAATCCATTTACGTCTGTAATAACATTGAATATTCAACATTAGTTACATGAATTTTACTTATATTGGGATCGTTATTTTAAATCGCTATGGATATCCATATAGATTTAACAATATCTAGTTTGTTGTTCATTATAACTACCGCATAAGTCCACACATCTCTTAACATATGGTTGACCTCTATTTGTTTTTTGTTTCATGTATGTGTGTGTGTGTATAAGAATACATGATAACTCGATATATATATATATATATATATATATATATATATATATATATATATATATATATATATATATATATATATATATATATATATATATATATATATATATATATCGAGTTATCATGTATTCTTATATATAGTTCATAAATAAGTATATATGTATAGACAGATTTCAATCAAGATTGAACACACATAAGAATTTAATTGCATCGCCTACCTGGCCTGCCTGTGTTATCATTCTATTTGGCTTTTTGTCTCTTCCACTTCCACACTACTCTCTTTATCTTCCTTTTTCTCATATTTTTTGTGCTCACTTCCTCCTTTTTTCCTGGATATATATTATGATCTTCCTTTATTTTCCAAAAACTCACTTTCTAAACACGACGTGCCTTTTTCCTCTTTTAGATTTTTCCTTTATTTTTTTTATTTTTTTATTTTTTTTTTGTTTTTTCATTATTTTTATATCTTACTTTTTATTTTTATTAAATTTAAAACTTCTTATTTATCTTAATTTATTATTGTTTTTTATTTTATTTTTATTTTTTCCATTTAATTAAATATTCTTAAATTTTATTTATTTTAACACTAACTATAATAATTAGTAAATTCACTAATTAAATTAGCATCTCCAAATGCCATAACAACTTAATGATAAATTCATTAGTCTACAAATACAAATTTGCTCTAATTATAAAAATCATAAAATATTAATGGTTATAGATATGACAAGAATACAAACACACAATGCTAGTTCGACATAACCATTAAACTAAACTAACCATGAGCAAACAATTATAAATGTAAGCAACATTAAATACATTATGCTAACCATTTCATTATGCATCTAACATTATCTAGCTAATGTGGTGTGTGCAAGGTTCTATCTGGTTTCTCTATCATCCTTTGACATCTCCATCTACACCACCCTCTCCAATGATGCTCTCCCTCCATCATGCTCTGAGAGATGACTTCTCCTACATCAACCTCATAGCAAGAAGGTAGTTAGATCATTAATATCATGATATATATACATCATAAAATATAGATGAAATAACAAACTAACATGATTATAATGTAAACATATACACTACAACTAACCTATAGCAATGTAATCATGTAACCTAAACAATATCCAACTATCCCATAATAATATATATCTCAAAGATTAGTTAAAAATAACCAAATCAAAATTTTCCACTATAAATATCCATAGATAATCAAATAGTTTGCTTAGAAAGGAATCAAGATGTAACATCCTCCCCCCTAAAACTAGTCATCATTGCGAATGACTCTTATTCAAACATAAGTTATGAATTAAAAATATTGTTTAGCAGAAAAATAATATAGTATAATAATATCTAATCAAGCACATAAATGTGGAAATTGCCTATAAAAATCATCAAAGTCCTCCCAAGTAAAACTATCTATAGAGTATTGGTCTTAATGAACCTTGCACTGTGACATCTCTCTATTATGTAAATTAAGTTTGTGAGTGTCAATTAATCTAATTGATTATACCATAACCACTTCGAGATCCAAAACCTACAAATCATTCTAATCTAACACATACATAAGATCAATTATATACTTTTTAAGATAAAAAACATGGAAGATATTATGTAATAGAGCTAGGGATGGTGGCAATGCAAGTCTATATGCTACAAGGTTGATCATTTCTAACACCTCAAAGGGTCTCACGTATCTCGATGATAGTTTCACTGACTTCCCAAATTTAAACGAGCTCTTCTATAATTTAACCCATAAGAACACTTTATTACCTATTAAAAACTACCTATTTATCCTCTTCAAATTGGCATAACTCTTTTGCCTATCATTGGCCTTGACCAATCTCTCCCTGATCAATCTAAATTTCTCTTCCATTTCTAAAAGTATCTCAGGTCCAAAGACTACCCTATCCTCTAACCTATCCCAATTGATTGGTGTCTTGCACCTTCTTCCACATAGTGCCTCAAATGGTTCCATATTCAAAACTAATTGGTATGCGTTATTGTATGTAAACTCAACCAATAGAAGACAATCCTCCCATTTATATTATTGATCCATATAATACATATAAATAATATCCTCTAACACCTGATTAACTTTCTCAATCTAACCATCAGTCTTTGGGTGATATGCAGTGTTGAAATTTAACTACATACCCAAAGCTAAATTCAAAGTTATCCAAAACTTAGAAATCATCTTTAGATCACAATCTAAAATGATCTTCTCTAGAAATACGAGTGACCTACACACTTCCTTTATGAACCTCTTTGCAAGGGTAGGTGCATCATCTATCAAATTGCCTAGTATAAAATGAGCCACCTTGATTAGTTTATCAACTATTACCAAGATCATATCGTGCATGTTTCATGACATCATTAAACCTTGGACAAAGTCTATACTAATCACCTACCACTTTCATTCTAGTATAACATGTGGAAATAACAACCCAGCTAGATGCACATGCTCAGCTTTCACTCACTGTCATTTTAAACAATGTGATACATAGTCTGCTACATATTTCTAGATTCCCTTCCAAAAATACAGAAATATAAACTCTACCATGAGCTTGATTAATCTTAGATGTCCTGAATATGGGTCATTGTGTAATTCTATTGGCATTGTCCTCTGCAAATTCTCTCGATTTATCACATACATCCTTCCATTATAATGTAAAATATGATCACTCTCTAATCTTAATCCTTTGTACCAAGGATTTTGAGCACTCTTAGATAATGCTTTTTTGACCTAACATAGAATTCATCTCCTGGCAAGAATTCAATCACTTGATCCCTAAAATTACTCTTGATAGTAGTTATGAGTGTTATGTACCTTATACGAATTATGACATCATCTAATCTATTTTCCTTGCCTTTGATATAGTTGATATCAAAATCATAATCATAAAATAACTCAATCTAGCATCTTTAACAAACATTCAAATTCAGTTGGGTCAAGATGTACTTGAGTCCTAAGTTATCAATCTTGATCTCAAATGCATTTACTAATAAGTAATGCCACCAAAATTGTAAAGCATGCACAATTATTACAAGTTCTAGGTCATGAGGGGCATAGTTCACCTCATAAAGCTTTAGCTTACTTGATTCATAAGCCACCATTGTACCATTCAACATAGGGACTCCTCCTATTCCATCCCCTAATACATTTATGATCACTAAAAATTGACCATTGGGGTTAAGAACTCATAAAATTGGTGCAGAAGTAAGCCTTATTTTCAATTCCTAAAAATTTATTTCACACTTATTTGACCAAACAAAACTTTGGTTCTTACATTGCAAAGAAGTAATTGGATTAGCTATCTTGGAAAAATTCAAAATGAACATTCGGTAATAACTTACTAACCCCATGAAACTTCTTACCTCATGCACACTTTTTGGGGTTGGTCATTCCATAATAGCTCTTATATTTCTCAAATATACTGAGCTACCATCTATAAAGATAATATGTCTGAGATATTATACTCTTTTTTGGAAAAATGCACACTTAGACAACTTGCTATACAACTTGTGCTTTTGCAACTATTACAAAACCATTTCCATATGTTGAAGGTGATCCTCTTCATTTTTTGAGTATATAACAATGTCATTCATAAAAACCAAAACAAAGTGATCTATATAATCTCTAAACATACTATTCATGAGATTCATGAATGCTTCCAGAGCATTTATAAACCTAAACGGTAACACTATGAACTCATAGTGCCCATAGCGAGTTCTTAATGTTATCTTTAGGATATCCTCATCCCTAATCCTCAGTTGATGGTATATTGCTCTAAGTTAAATCTTATAAAAGATGTTTTCTCCCCAAATTTGATTGAAAATATCATCTATACAAGGTAGCAGATACCTATTTTTGATAGTTGCTTCATTCAACATTTTATAATCAATACAAAGTCGAAGAGTACCATCCTTCTTTTTGACAATCAACTGGGGCACTCCATAGTGACACACTTGCCCCAATCAAACCCTTAGACAAAAAACCCTAATTTTTAGCCTTAAATTAAACCAAATCAGTGGTTATCATCATGTATGGTACCTTAGACTATAATTACAAACTAGGTATGATATCGATAGAGAAATTGAACTCACATCTACGAGGCAATCCTAGCAATTCTTCTAGAAATAGATCATGAAAATATATAATAAATGGTTAATATTAAAGATATGGTTCCTTAAGTTACTCCATTTTATTTATATTTATGATAAATTCTTAGCATCCTTTTCCTTGAGACCTCTTGAGTTGTATAGTAAAAATCTGCCTAAGGCTTAACTCTCTTTTCTCACCCTATATTTGTGTTTGATTTCAAAAATCATCTAGACACTCAACCTTATTCAAGTATAATTAAACCTTTGCCTTGTGTTTTTAAATCCATTTGACTCCTAAGATCACATCATATGACCTTAGTGGTGGTACATATAGATCCATTACTGTTAAGAATTCGGGAAACCTTATCTTTGCTTCAACTAAACACTTGTCAACCATGAATTTTGAGTCATTATCATACTATATTGACCATGATTTTTCCATTAATCTAGCTCTTATATTTAACTTACTGATCATTTTAGGAGATATAAAATATTATGAAGCCCCTGATCTATCAAAATGAAAATTGGATGGTCAAACAAAATACCTGACAACTCTATGAGTAATGCTTGAAATTTGGCTTGCCAATTATCAATTATTGAATGAATCTATTGTTGAAACCTGCCCTACTAAGGATTAAGACCTTTGACCTTTGAATTATCTTGAGTATATTCATGATCATAATGGCCAACTCCATAAATGAAACAACTTCCTAGTGGTCCTTTCTTGTTAGTTTGTTGGTTTCCCTTGAAACCACATTTAGAACCATTGCCCTGTTTCTTGTTGCTTGAACTATTTTTGAATTTGGAATTATAGTTTTTGAACTAATTTTTGGAGTCTCCACTCTATTTCCAATTATTATTTTTGAAGGTTGACTTATAATTTCTAAAAATATTCTTGAACTTATCCTTGGCCTGTGAAAGAGACTTCAACTTTTATTCTCATTTGAACACCTTCTCAAAGACTTGATCCATGGTAGAAGGTCCATGAACATCCACCTCTCCATTGATATGAGGTCTCAATCCCATGATAAACATTCTGATATTGATCCTTTTATCTCCTTGATATTAAGTTATGTACTTTAGAAGTTTGGTGAACTACTCCTAGTACTCATTCACCAATAAGTCTTCCTACTTTAGATTCTAGAAATTTATGATATTTTGATCAAAATAAAGTTTTAAGAGCCACTATGACTTGAATAAAGTAAAAAACTAATCCCAAGTAGTGGTGTTTGAGTTAAAATTCATTTCCAACCTTTTGTATTTGCCTCACTAGCCAACTAGTATGCCCCCCATACTACTTTAGTGACCTCAGAGTAGTTTCAAATTTTGAAATACTTCTCCATCTCAATCAACCATGCCTCAGATCTATCACCCAAAACAATTTCATCAAACTTAAGTGGGTTCACCTTCTTCCAAGGTAAATTTTAGCGATGAATATTCATTAATTCATGAATATTCCAATTTTTAGATTTTGGTTTTGCTAAATTTTTAGGGTTTGAAAATGAGATCGGATCACCAAAATTTCAAGGATATAAATTAGTTTGAGGGTTAGCTCACCAACCCTTTACATTATTATCTTAGAAATTAGTTTAATTCACCACACACACACACACACACACACACAATATACCATGTGATATAAATTATTTTGGGGATCAGATAGAGTCATTTGATGTAACCGCTCGATAGAGCCATTTCACCTTGACATTCGATTGAGATAATCGATAGAGCCATTCAATAGAGTTGTTTAGCCTAGCCATTTAACCCTACCATTTAGTTGGGTTGTTCAAGATTGTCATTTGGCCAAGTCATTCAACCAAGTCATTCATACTAGCTATTCATCTTTGAGAGGACATAAATCATGGTGTAAAAAAATGAAACCTATGTTATAAAAACTCGAGTTGGGTGGAAAACCTAGAAAGTGAAAACAAAATTTGAACCTATTGATTATCTTAGGCTAAGAATCAGATTTGCCTAAATGAATCTAAGGGGGTTTCAAATATATGCTCTTAAAATTTACCCTACTTTCTTCATGTCTCTAGCCAACTCCACAACTACCTGATCTCTGACATCCTAAGGATTTTTCTACTCAATGAGATGCTCTTCAAGTATGTCTTGATGTCCTTTTTATTCATGGCCATGAACTACCTGCTTTAAGGTTATAATCTGATTCCTAGTCTCATTCATGGCTATGAAAATTTGATCCATCTTTACTGACTACTTAGTGACATATCAATTAGGATCAAATAGAGGGTTATTGTGATTGACATTTGATGGGCTCTCTCCAGAAACTCTAGCTTTCACCATCCTCTTTTTTGTGAATAAAAGGATATGAAAATGTTAGTGGACTCATTAGGTCTTAGAGTTTGAGCCATAGCTCTGATACCACATATAACATCTCCACTGGGATCTAACAAGAAATATGACTTTTTTTAAAAATTTTAAACACATATACTATAAATAGATTACACCACAATAATCTAATCAGTGATCATATTAAATACTCTAAGAGAGATTATTGTAAACAAATTATACTGCATCATACATCAAAGATAACTATCATCATAAGAAACACATCATAATATAAATATATAAATTAATTAAAATAAATTAGTCATCATTGATACATGCCTACACTATCAATGTAAAATAAATAAGTAATTATAGCTCATCATGATAATGTTTCAATAATAAATACAATACAATATAATTTCAATATATAAGATACATGGCTCTCCGATGTCTAAGTTCCCTAGCCTCTAGTATCTATGGCAATCTCAAGTGTCATATCGAAATTAGTACTATTGTGGGCATGGAGAGCATCATTCGAGAAATTTTTCATACTAACCACAGACCAACAATCTTGCACACTAATCTCATCAATGAATGCCCGTCCCTTCATGTATGAGTAAATAGTGGTGGCACAAGAATCTAGAGAGACAAGCAAGTACCTGTGTGTTGTATAATTTATAAAACTAAACATTATTTGTATCATAGAATCCTATTCTACTCAAGATATCGCACAAATATGTAAATCATACTCATAAAATGACAATGCCTTACTAAACATTACTTTGGCCAAACATTTTAAATAATAAGTGTTTTATGGATCAGTCAAAATTCATACACACCACTTGATCGGATTACCTTCAATTGGCATTGTGATGTTAGTAGGCTAGTAGAACCCGCCTCACTACTTACTCAATATCATCAATGCAAAATTTGGTTAATCATAATATAACTAATAGATTCATACGGATTACAACCTACTATCAATCATTTCACCTAATATGCTAAGCATATGAATAATAAAAAAAACATACATTTAGTCCATCAAATGCATGAATGAATCTCACATTATTATCAATTTTATAATAGAAATAATGACTATAATTTATATCATCTAGGTATAATATACATCTTTTAACCACAATAAATAGTTTTCAAACATACTACACCCTATGATAACCCATATTATCATAGTCTAGTATTCTTAAGCATAACTAATAAATACCACAACAAGTCAAATAAAGTAATATAAATATAGGGAAACATAAGCTTTTGTTCAAGCAACTAGATATAACAAAGAAAATCTCAATTCACACGAAACATATAATACTCTATTATAGAATTTGTCATACTCTCAGAGGGTTGTATTCATGCATTCACAAGGTTCTATTATAAAAAATTCTATAATATAGTTTTAAACCACCAATGGAACTATAATTAGAAGAACACAACCCTATGTACATGTATATGTTAATAGGCACATGTATACCTATATTCACGTTTATCATACTATTAACTTATTCACTAATATGTCATTTTTTATAGTAATATATACATAATACGTATTTTATTTCTCATGCTACATATGAAAATTGATCCCAAATAATAAAGATTATCATGATATAATGAATGACTATGCTTTAGTTGTATATGTCTCACATGCTTTAGCCAAACCATATTATGATGCCAATATGCTTATAACTACATAGATGCCAGTATAAAAAACATACTTATTTTGATAAACCATGTAAAAAGATAAAAGATATTATGTGAGATTTTATTAATATATCCTATAGATTTTAAGTCCTTAGCATTTAAAGTTTGTATCTATTCATTAATATTGACCCTACTAAATGTGGGTTTATGGATCGTTAGTAAACCCAGGGTTATAGTTAATTTTCTACATATAATAAAATATCCTTATAATCATAGCAATATGTCACTTTGATGCATGATATTAATGCAAATCAAGGGATAAACCAACTATGTTTTAATAGATTGATTACATAGCTTAAATGTACCAGCTCTTAATAATATATATCATATTCCTTTAAAGACCAAAAGATATAAATACCGATTTGGGTCATTGTCTCAAGTGTAAGTTATTTTTTGGAATGATAAATATTCACATATCACCACATATTTATAAATTTATGGTTCTATAAACATAAAATCATGTTATATAACTGTTGTAGAAAAGTTTCTTTGTTTAGATCATGTGCTTAGTCATGCACTTAGAAATCAATCCAAGTCAGTTATATCCTTGATACATCTAGGTGCAAGCATAATAAAGGTCTATGGTGCATAACATTTAATGCACTACTACGCTGGCATCAATTTCACATAAGGTACAAGCCTTGTGCACTCACCCAAAGTGTAATAATGAAGGGATCAAGGCCTGCATTGGGATAGTTAAAAGATGGTGCAAACTTTGTCTCAATGGGACTTAGTCATTTGCAAAACAAGGTTAACCGGTCTATTGATGCATGCTATTTTAGATAAGATTACGAGGTGCAAGCCTATTTTAAAGGCACAAGTCTTTTGGTGCAAGTTCATGTCTGGATAAGTATAGACTCTAATGGTGTAAGCCAAGGTGATAATGAGTTAAGAGTCATTTAGGTGCATAGCTGAGTTTAAGGGAATGGCTCATGTATAAGTACTCACTCTTCAAGGTAATGCTCTAGGCATGGCTAGTAGGGGCTTAGTGCATGTCAGTTTCAACACTTAGTTTTACAAGTATACCGAAGTCACTGTATGGCATAATGATGCTATTAGTGACCTATAATATAAATTTCATCTTAATACACTCAATAATTAATATTATATCATTACTCATACAAAAATCAAGTCACAACCTAACACTAAAGCTACACTACATGAAATAGACCAACACCCAAGTAAATATGCAACATCATTTCTATTAAGTCATAGTTCATCAATAAAGTATAGTTTATAGAAAAAAATAGAGTATAATATCATTTCTACACTATTACATGCCCAACAGCTCACAAGCAAGCTAACATGATACATGGTGATTATCCAAAGCATTCATGCTAGGTTTAAACTAGAATGTATGTATAATCCTAGGACTAATGATGTAGAGCTTAGCTACATCAATGTCTCCTCCTCTATTCTTTAGGTTCAAACTCATTTTTATAGGTAGAGGAACATCTTCTTGCCAGGTCAAATGGGTGCATGCTAGGTGTTGATCTATCATTAGGGTCGTTATGCCACTGGCTCCACTACTCTGACACTTGTGCCCTCCAACTGCTACATGTAAGTACTTAATGAGATTCTCCTTCAAACTTGAGTGATGATCAACTTCCTACCAACTAGCACATAATATTCAAAGATTATTCTAGTTGGTACTAAAGGTATCAAAATAACAATCATTTATAGTGATTTTCATGTACCAAGATGTGTTGAGTTGACACAATCCACTAGGTAGAACAAAAAAGGGCCCAATATTACCCCATACAAAATTAGTAGTCTATCTTTGGACTAGTATTTCAATGCCTTTGATGCATAAAATTTGGGTGTACTTTACAGTATCTCTGCCATGAAGTTCTTGAAGCCCTAAATGGTGAGCTTGATCTCTTCATTGACACTGTTTATTTTTATCAAAGTGGCCTTGAGTGTGGATACATCTGTGCTCTCTATTTCTTTTCTAAAGGCTTCTAGTGTTTCATTATCTTGTCTCACCCCAACATCTAAAATCTCCCCTTGCTCATTTGCCTTTGTTTGAAAGTCATTAAAGAGTGATTTTAGGTCTTGCTCTCAGGTTTTCAGCTTGGTGTTTAAGGTGTTGACTTGCACTATAAGTTATGCACGCTCGATCCTGCTCAGAGTGAAAGCATGCTTCATCAAAGCATATTTCTACTCTTTTATCTTTTGAAGTTACGTATTGATGACTAATGTTTGAGTGGTGAAGTTACAAAAGATGGCATCTACTTCTACACCCTCTTCTAGCTTGACAAAGAGGTCTTTTATCATATCGAGATTTTTGTTTAGCTCTCTTCTGATAGATTCATAGGGGTCTTCTTATTCCTCTAGCACCAGCTTCATCTTGGGGAGAATTTGTTATACTTGTGTGCAAACTTTATCAACCTCTTTCATTTTTGAGGTATCCACACCATCCAAAAGAGATGGATCTACTTCTTTGACATGCTTAACTAGCTACTAGAGTTGAGCTTTATTGCCTTCAATTTTTCCTTTGCCTTTTATGTGATCTATTTCAACTTATTGGTATGAACATCATTGATGATGTTATTTAATGCTACTGATGAGACCATATTATAGAGTGCATTCACCAACCTTACAGGGTTCATATCCCTAGGATTTACAAGTTAGTAGTCATGCCCTTCTTTCAATTTTTTGGTGCTTTAGATTGCCTTCTTTGATACCTCAAATTGAGACTCGTCCATGTAACAATTGAGAGCCCAAGAAA
This sequence comes from Torreya grandis, assembly GCA_037957365.1. NCBI lineage: Eukaryota > Viridiplantae > Streptophyta > Pinopsida > Cupressales > Taxaceae > Torreya > Torreya grandis. Next base: position 5,048,664 of record JARHVA010000283.1, on the reverse strand, counting down.
CTTGATGTTGTATTAGGGTTGTCAAAATTTTAGGGTGTATTTACTCCAAAATTGAGAAGTCATCATATTTGGTGAACTCCCTCTACGCTTTCTCCTTGTACTTCTCTTCCTCAACCAACTCCTCTTCTCTATTGGCATTGGTGATTTATCTAGTGATTTATTCTTCTCCTTCTCTTTCTTCTTCTTCTTTTACTAGGGGTTCTTCATCAAACTTATCTAATTGATTTGTCTCCTCTCTTTCCTTGATGTTAGTTTTATTGTCTTATTTTTGGAGGGGTTCTTCCTCAGACTTTTCTCCCTTGTCCACTTCTTCTTCTTCTTCTTCTTATTTTTATTTGATGTGAACCTCCTCAATGCCATCCTTACTTTCCACTTGCCCTTATAGGGTCTCTATTATCTTATTTGTTTAATCTTTTGAGGCACCAACATTGCCTTATTTATCTTTATGTGCCCCTTCAAAACTAGGGCATGCCTATGGTGCAGCTTCCTTTACCAGGCTGGAGTGGGTGCTATGTATCTCTTTAGTTTCCTTATCCTTTCTAGGTTTTGTGCTAGTGGTAACATTTTCCTCTCTCTTTCTTCATTCTAGCCCTTTCTATCAGGGCTGCCTTCTCTTCTATTTATTTCCTTGTGGCTTTTTTTTCTTCAACTTTTTTCTTCTCAGCTTTCCTTTTCTTAGTCTGTGCTTTGTATTTATTCTCTTCTACCTTTATTTTTTTGGCCTCCATTTGATAAATTTCATCTTGGGTCGTGACTTTGGACCTCATGGCCTCTCATTTACAGTGCAACTCTAATGTTGTGTTGATGTGATCTTGGTTTACGCCCATGTCCTCCCATTTGCACTTCAAATCTTCTTTATTTGGTACACCTGAGGGTATTACTTCTTTATGTGCTTCTATCTCATTAGGCTTTTCACTTGTTTCTAAGTGCATTTCATTTACAATATACCACACTCATGCCCATGTTTTCAAAGTCTTATAGAAGGCATGTAACCATAGGGTTTTGGGTTCATTCTCATCATAGATAGTCTAGGTTTCTTCACACAAGCGCACATGCACGATTGGGTTAGAATCACCTAAGTAAGTAAGTATGTCTAAGTCCTCATTATGTTGTATAATAATTTCCTTGTTTATCTCATATGCTTAGTAATGTGCTTAGAAATCAATCCAAGTTAGTTGTATCCTTCATATAGCTAGGTGCAAGCATAGTAAAGGTCTATGTTGCATAACATTTAATGCACTACTATGCTGGCATCGATTTCACACAAGGTGTAAGCCTTGTGTGCTCACCTGAAGCATAGAAGTGAAGGGACTGAGGCCTATATTTGGCTAGTTTAAATAGGCATAAGCTTAGTCTCAATGGGACTGAGTCATTTATAAAATGGGCTTAAGAGATCTATTAGTGCATGCCATTTTGGATAAGATCAGGAGACACAAGCCTATTCAAGGGCACAAGTCTTTTGGCACAAGTTCATGTCTAGCTAGGTATAGCTTCAAATGGCACAAGGTGTAAGGATAATGATTTAAGAGCCATTCAGGCACTTAGTTGAGTCAAGGGAATGGCTCATGTTCAAGTACTCACTCTTCAAAATAGCGCTCTAAGTATGGTTACTAGGGGCTTGATGCATGCCAATTTCAGTACTTAGTTATTTTTACAAGTATACCAAAGTCGCTATATGGAATAATGATGTCATTAATGAACTAGAATAGACCTTTCATTGTAATACACTCAATAATGAATATTATATAATTACTCATATAAAAATCAAGTCACAACCATATATTAAAGCTACACTACATGAAATACCAACACCCAAGTAAATATGCAACACCATTTCTATTAAGTCATAGTTCATCAACAAAGTATAGTTTATAGAAAGAAATAGATTATAATATCATTTCTACACTACTACATGCCCAAAAACTCATAGGCGATCATGGGAAATACATGGTGATTATCCAAAGCATTCATGCTAGGTTTAAACCAAAATGCATATATAATCCTAGAACTAATCCTACATAGCTTCACTACATTAATGTCTCCTCTATTATTTAGGTTCAAGATCATTTTTATAGTTGAAGGAACATATTTTTTCTAGGTTGAAGGGGTGCATGCTGAGTGTTGAGCTATCACTAGGGGTTGCTATGCCATCATCTCCACTACTCTGACACCCATGCCATCCAACTACCATGTGCAATCACTTAATGAGATTCTCCTTCAAACTGAGGTGCTAAGCAACTTCCTTCCAACTTGTGCAAGATCTTTGAAGATTCTTATAACTAGTGCTAAAGGTATCAAAAGAGAAATCATTTATAATGATTATCATGTGCTGGATGTGTTGAGTTGGCATGGTCCACTAGGTAGCACAAAAAGGGGCCCAACAATAACTAATAGTTATCACAATTTAAATATTTAAATTATAATAAAAAGCTACTAATATGCCATGTAATATAGTTTCTATAGTAGGTTTTTAAAAACATGATTGAATAGAATATAACCTGATTCAAATATTAGGATCTAGGTGTGATGTTGATATCTGCCTTCTGTTAATATAATACAAGTCTCCATTCAAAATATATAGTGTATATACCACAATGCCATAGACATATCCACTTACTAGCCTGACTCAAATAGAGATGTATCCATAAATCTACTAATATGGTTACATAGTTTTCATATGTATAAAGATTAGTTGAATGATTATATATATATATATATATATATATCAACTTATTTATCTACAACATAACCTTCCCAAAGTCCAATGACTGGGCATGATATAAGTATGTCTGCCTGGTGCGCAAAACATAAAGTGACTTAACACTCTATCACAGATTAATATACAATGATTTAACACCATATAACAGATTAACATTAAGCGGCTTAACACCATATAATAGATTAACATATAAATTACTTGATGGTAATTTAATATATATAACTTTCTAGTGTTTCAGATAATAATTCACTTTAGTTATGCATATGAACAATTATATTGACTTAATGACATGAATATAGCTGGTAGCGCTAACAAAATAATTATAGTGAATTAATGACAAACATATAGCTAACAATGCTAGCATAATAATTATAACGGCTTATCCACATGTAATAAAAATAATAACAATGTTATTTGCCAAGACTATAGTGTCATGGTTCATTCCACGTTAAGCAAACTAATCCATTTACATCAGTAATGATGCTGAATATTCAACATTAGTTTGATGTATTTTACTTATATGAGGATTGTTATATCAAATCACTATGGATATCCATATAGATTTAACAATATCTGTTCGTTGTTTATTATAACTATTGCATAAGTTCGTGTATCTCTTAACATATGGTTGACTCTATTTGTTTTCTATTTCATGTATATATATCGAGTTCTCATGTATTCTTATATATAGTTCATAAATAATTATATATATACAGATAAATTTCAACCAAGATTGAACACACATAAGAATTTAATTGCATCACCTACCTAGCATGCCTATGTTGTCATTCTATTTGGCTTATTGTCTCTTCTACTTCCACACTGCTCTCTTTCTCTGCCTTCTTTTCCTTTGTTATATGCTCACTTCCTCCTTTTTTATGGATATATATTATGATCTTCCTTTCCAAAAGCTCACTGCCTAAACATCGTGTGGCTTTTCCTATTTTAGATTTTTCCTTTATTTTATTTTTTTTGTATTTTTTCATTATTTTTATGAATATCTTACTTTTTGTTTTTCTTAAATTTAAAACTTCCTATTTCTCTTAATTTATTATTGGTTTTGATTTTATTTTCTTTTTGTCTCCTTCCACTTAATTGGAAATTTCTAAATTTTATTTATTTTAACACTAACTATAATAATCAGTAAATTCACTATTTAAATTAGCATCTCCAAATCCCATAACGACTTAATGATAAATTCCTTAGTCTTAAAATCCAAATTTGCTCTAATTATAAAAATCACAAACATTAATGGTTATAGATATGACAAGAATGCAAACACACAATGCTAGTTCGACATAACCATTAAACTAAATTAATCACGAGTAAAAAATTATAAATGCAATCAACATTAAACACATTATGCTAACTATTCCATTATGCTTCTAACATGTGTTAGCTAATGTGGTGTGTGCAGGGTTTTAACCAATTTTTCTATCATCCTCTAACATCTCCATCTATGTCATACTCTGTGATGATGCTCTCTCTCTATCACACTCTGAGGGATGAGTTATCCTACATCAACCTCACAAAAATAAGGTAGTTATATCATAACATCATGATATACATATATCATAAAATAGAGCTTAAATATAAAAAAAAACTAACATGATCATAATGTAAATATATACACTAAAACTAACTCATAGTAATGTAATCATATAACTTAAACAATATCTAACTATCCCATAATAACATATATATCAAAGCTTAGTTACAAATAACCAAATAAAATTTGTCAACTATAAATATCCACGAATAATCAAATAGTTTGCTTAGTGAGGAATCAGGATGTACCAAATGAAAATATTCACATGATTTGAGAAGCTCTTGAGGTAACATTAAAATTTGAAGACATTGGAGCATAAATAATTGAGTTGGCCCATTCATGGAGGCACAAATTACCTCAATGGCTTCCTAGATTAGGAAGTTGAGGGCTAATAGTTCCCACAACACTAGGATTGGGTTATGGTGCATAAATTGTTAGGTAAAAGGGAAAAATAAGAACAAATTCCCAAGGCAAAATGTGAGAGCTCTCATCACTTGATACAAGATATGTCATGAAAGCCAAGACATGAAAAAATCCCCTCTCCTTTAATGTGTAGCCAAACCTAAGGTCCCTCTTTACTTCAAGATTTCCATCACCTCTATTCATAACATTGATGATTGTAGGGTGATTGATGAGATACACATGAAAAGAGATCAAGGCATGCAACATACCACTATAGGACCATACAACCAATGTGATTACAAGAAACAATGACGTTATAAATATCTTAGTGGAGGACATGGAGGTAGAATATTTCCCATGCAAAAAATATGGATCATCAGACTTCTACCAGCATGACTGACCCAAGTATCCCACTTTTGGGTATCTCTAAGGTGACCATAAGGTCAAAGAGTGCCCATATTTATATGTTGAGCTCACACATAAAAAAATACCTAAAAAGGATACTGTCATGATTAAGCTTAAGTACAATTCAAAATAATTGTCGAATGCACAACCTAATAAAAATATCAACCATAAGGTCCATTTGATGATTTGTATTGGCATAATTACACAACTAATAGCCACTCCCACTAAGAAATATAGGATAATATATGAGATGAAATGACCAAAGATAAGGTGGCATACAGTGAACACTCCATAGCACCCTATCTATATGGCTCATGCTAGAAAGAGGTAATATGCAAATCCATGGATGTCATTTAGAATTTGTAAGGTGAACTTTGGTTTGTGTGAGACTTATAAAATAAGATAGAGAAGGAAATCCAACCCCAATCATAGGTTGATAATAAGGAGGATGATCTTGCTAGAAGTATGTTTTATTTATTATTCTATGTTATTTGTGTGACTCTCTTGTTTATCACTTACTTTCAGGATACTTTCCATGAATAATATCTCTTTCCTTGTTCAACTATGTGATTAACATCTCCCATCTTAATCCTAATTTCATCACTACTTCTTATGCTACCTTTTAGGCCTCATCCACTGTGGGCCAAACTATTGGGTAACTAGTTGGTCTTCCACACCCATGGTTTGGGATAGTTTGGGTGTTCCAAATGGTGTGGATAAATCTATTAATCTTTGTCTGATATCATTCATAATCTTAAACATTGTATGATATAACATGTCTTCTATTCTACTTCTTTCACTTGTCTCATTTTTGCCTCCATACAGTGTGAATATTAACTCATTTATTTTTGGTGGAGGAATAGTATCAAGATTTTCAATATTTGGACTACCATTGGTCGAGGCTAGATCATGTTTTTTCATTATTTTATTGATTCTCATCATTATTTCCCTTCTCTCTCTTTTTAGTATTTATTTTTTAATTTCTAATTGAATTCTTTCATTCTTCATCAGATTCTCCATCTCCTCATCCACCATTTTTCTTAACTGTCTTTAATCTATGCTCTTACTACTATCTCTTATCTTCTTAATTAACTTATTCTTACTTTATACTTTATTGATTTTTTAACCATTTATTTTGATATTTGGAAGAACGGTATTCTTTTTCCATTTTTGATTTGTTCTAAAAAAATTATTTAGCTTGTTGTTTTTAGTTTTCTTTGCCTATTGTATGTGATGTTCTCATTGTTTTTTGTTTTAATACTTATAAAATTGAGTAAGTTTGGTTATTATGTATTGATTATCAATCAATTTCATTATTATTTTTAAATCTCCAATCCCATCTTCATCAAATTAAGTTATTTTAAGTTGATCCTTGTCTTATTTTTTAATTATTATTCTTCTACTTTTCTCAACAATTTGTCATGCTCGTTGATATTAGGTTTATCTCCTTCCACATTTGAGTTGGAATCTATATTAGAATCAATGGCCACTTCTTTTCCTTTACCTATCTTCATGCACTTCTAATGTTTATTGCTACTCATGGTTTTAATTTATCCTACATTATGTGGAGATCCTTCTTTTATAGTCACTCCTTTTTATCCTTTTTAGTTTCCTTACATTGTCTAATTTGTTCAGTCATGATTACTCTTTGATATGAATTAGCCTCTTTGTCTATTATTTTTTATTCTTCCTTTCTATGATGAATTTCATTTCACCATCCTTTCAAATCTTGGCCTTTTACTATTTTTCATAACTATTTAGCTCTTTTTGTAGGCAGAGATTTTACCAATTTATTAGTTTTTGTGCCAATATTTTTGTAGAATTGTGTTGCTTTGAACAAGAAAATGAATCATGGGTGCATTTTTTATGGAAAAATATACACTCTGTATGTGGCTTCTCATCACATTTCCTAGCAATATGCCCAATCCCTCTGCATTTATAACATGTTAGAGGGGGGTTTTCTTGATTACATCCATGATTGTAATTCTAATTATATCCTATGCCACCTTGGTAGTTTACTCTTCCACAATATACTCCTCTATATTCACCCTTACCACCTCCTCTATAACCTAATTGATTGTTATTATAATACTAAGGTTATGTATTTTAAATTATCAGTGGGGTTTGGTATGTTTGGCTAGGGTGCAGTATGTTAGTATTGGTTATGGGTAAATGTGGTGATGGAATTTATTGAACTGTTGTTACTCTTCTATGTATAGTGTCTTGTACATCTACGAGTGTATCTATATCAAGTTAAATATAATTATAATGGTTAAAGATCCCACTATTGGTGTAGTGCATTATCTAATTTTTTGGTGGTGCAACTTCCATCATTGGGCATAAGTGTTATGTATGTTGATCATAGACTACATATTTCATAGTATATTCTTTCGATATATATGACTTACTGAATTAGTGGTGTCATTCCTATCTATGTTTATATTGATATTATTACCATTGCTCTTTTTTCCATATCACTATGGGGAAAATCTATCCTTAAATGGGCCTCTACACAATAAGTGGTATACCAAATTCATGGTTGTGGTTATGTATACTTATTGTGTGGTAAATTGAAATCTTCCCCTTTCATTTGTATCTCATTTTTTAGTCTCAATTATTATAACTCTAACTGTAACCTTTCCACATTATCTTTTATCGAGGTATATGTATCTTTTTTCCAAGATCATGCTTCCAGTCTTGATGCCATTTGAAATGTATCCAAGAATGTATTGAAAATTTTTCCATCCATATTTATGCGAAGACAAGGATTATGCCAGATATAAACGACTCTATCCTTTGTTTCTCATTGAGAGGCTCCTCTAGATTCTACATATGGATTTAAATTATTGATCATAATCTCTCATAGATTCCTTCTCTTTTTGAATAAGTTGTCTCATTTTAATAACACTCTCCATCGGTATGTGAGGGTAGTGAAAATCACCCTTAAATGCTTTTTGGACATCATCCCATGTCGTGGCATACCCTGAATAAGTCCTCATGTACCACTTAAGTACACCATCTCTTAATCTCCCAATGAAATCAAATAACATTTCCCTTTCATTAGTAATGTTATGATTTTTTCAATATGATTCCAATACAAACATATGTTCTATTGTATCTTTCATATCTTTACCAAATAACGGTAACTTCATCCTATTTTGTGCCATATTAGTGTTTTGAGATGTTTTTCGAATACTTTTGTTAGGATTAGTAATACTATTAATTTTATTTCTTGAGGTTATTATTCCTATAGTACTATGGTAATGTTACTTCTAATTATCTTTCTGTTGTCTAACCAAGTTGTGGTTACAACCTCTATCTCTTTGAAATTCATCTTGAAAGTAATTTCTTCCTAATACTTCCCACTGATTCCTTACAAAGTCTCTCTTGTTATCAATATCTAGCTTATGATTATTATATTTGTTTTCTACCTCTTCTCTAATAAATATATGTCTTCAAAAATATGGATGCACATGTCAATTGTGAAGCGACATGGGGGATGACGATTGGTCCAAAGGGTTCATTTCCTCTCGAGTTGTCTTATGGTTGGGGTTTGAGGAATTCGTATCACTTCAGATCTCTTCTTCCTCATATTCTATCTCTAATTGGAATTTTTATCTCATAATTTCACTAACTAATCCTCTTATTATGAGTTTATATTATTCCTTATCTTTCTACAGTATTTCTTTATTATGACTACCAATACTTAATTCTGAATCACCCTTGTCCTGTAGGATATCATCTTTGTTTTCTTTTATTTATTCTTTTATGTTATCTCTATGACTCTCTTGATTATCACTTATTTTTGGGATACTTTATATGGATAATATATCTTCCCTTGGTTCAAATGTGTAATTAATATCTCTTATCTTAATCCTAATTTTATCACTACTTCCTATACTACCTTCTAAGCCTCATCCAATGTGGGTCAAACTACTTGTAACTAGTTGGTCTTTTTCACCCATGGTTTAGAATAGTTTGGATGTTCTAAATAGTGTGGATAACTCTGTTAATCCTTATCTCATATCATTCATCACCTTACCTAGTCTATGATATAACATTTATTCTATTCGACTTCTTTCACTTGTATCATTTGTGCCTTCCTATGGGGTGAATACTAACTCGTTGATTTTTGGTGGAAGAACAATATCAAGATTTTTAATATTTGGACTAGCATTGGTCGAGGATAGATCATGTTTCTATATTGTTTTATTTATTCTCATCATTATTTTTCCTCTCTCTTTTCTATATTTATTTCCTATTTTCTAACTGAATTATCTCATTCTCCATCTGATTTTTCATCTCTTCATCCACCATTTTTATCAACTATCTTTAATATATGCTCTTATTACTATGTCTTATCTTATTAATTAACTTAGTCTTATTTGATACTTACTTTCATAGCCCCTTATATAACCTCTCCCAATTGTTTATACTAGATATTTCTAATAGTCACATATTTTGAGGATCCCCCTTCTTTCTACACACCATCCCTTATGTGCATAGACTTAAAAAAATTGTTTACCTTCTCTTACTAACCCATGCTCCATGAATAACTTGAAAATGAGAAGTGCTACTTTATTTAAAAAGTGTTTCCTTGTTCAATTAACTTATCATCAAAGCTTCTCCAACCCAGTATAACCTAAACTATGACGAATGAATCAAGAGTTATCTCAAACCAATGATCAATAGCCCAAGTTAATGATGTATCAAGGTGTTGGAGTGCATCAAACTTTTCCATTATCCAATGGATAGGTATTTTAATAGGAATATTGCCCCCTTACATATGTTTATCTTACCATAGTATCCAAGGCCACAATAGTATTGCAAAAGTGACCCAGAATGTTTCTTCATGTAGTTGAAAAAATGTTGCCTTAACTTAAGGTAATGATTCCTCTATTCTTTTAACTTTTATATGAAAAAATAGTATTTCTTCCGACCACTCTTCTATTTTTGTTAATTCAAGCTTCCAATATCTAAAAAAATATTTCCCTTGGACATTAGTTTACTAAAGTCTAGTCAGCGCCACCAAATATTGATGTAAAATTTTAAGTGGTTAGCTGTCAATGATTTTATGTGAATTTAGCTTTAGTGAAACTAATGTATCACAAGGGTTAGTATTTGTTAGATTATTTATTATTTACTTAAAAATAAGTAGTGCATATATTTATAGTAATGCATGCATAATATAGAAAACATAATATTTCCTATTCTAACTCTTATTTTTTATACATATTGATATAGCCACTGAATATAGATGTTTATATGGTTTCTATTCTATACTATAAATACATAGGTTACTCTGTTTTGAAAACCTTTGTATATTCTATCTCTATTACTATATATTATTCTATACCTATATATTTATTATAATAAGTTATGGTATAAATACCAATCGAAAACAACACAACTCAATAGTCATGTTTATGCAAGGCATGTCATTTCTCTACTCAAGTCATCCTTTGTTTTTGTAAAGCCTTCTTTCTTATCATAGCTCCAGTTGGTATAATCCTTTATTCTATCAGGTTGGATGAATGTTATGTTATTTCAATAATGAAATAATCTTTGTAGTATCTGTAGTGTAGTTATTTAATTGATAGATAATCTTACCAATAGTGGTTGAAGTTGTACTTGACTTCAACACCACCTATATTGAGTTTTGCCTATATACCAATACTCCAAAGAGAGATAAAACTCCATGTAGTTCTCTCATGCTATGTTGGTGTAATTTTAGTGGGATTAAGTGTTTCAACAATGACATGTTATCTTGATAGTATATTTATACTTATCTCAGGGATACTAGGGATGTGTGGACTCAAAATTGGGAAGAATAGGTATTTTTCTCTCAATGTGTAGTTAGATGTCCTAGTATTTTTCAATCATATGAACCTCTAGTGAAAAAATGGTTAAAAATGTATATTTATAAAGATAATTTTGGAATTCCTTCAAATGATACTTTAAAAATGTGTGGAATGACCCATTAGGTGAATTTGAATTTGAGAAACTTGCAGTTATTTGGTTGGAAGATAAGACTAGCATAATCCGACATTAGCAACAAGTAAGATTGTCTTAAAAGAGTGGCCTTGTCTAAGGAGAAAAGATAGCTAAGTTGTAAGTGTGGATTAGTCTAGGAATGAGTTTAGGCTATTCAAAATGAGGAATATGAATATTTACTAATCATTAGTTTCTTGGAGGAATAGGTCATCCATGTAAAACTGGATCAATGGTGGTCAAGGACCATGGAATTGATCATAAGATAAGTGTGTATAAGAAGTGATTACAAGTACATTATTTTAATTTTAAATGTTAATTTATGTGTCTACAAGGGTATTTAATTATATAGGTTACAATATTATAGGTTATATTTTTTGTATAAACTTTTCTATTTATCATATTAAGTTACATTGATTGCTTACATATGCCCTGCCCTTGCTTATATAATTTAAAGTACTACATTTCATGAACATGTTACTCTCTTATGTTTTTAATTTGACATAAATTGATGGTGTATACTAGTTTGACTTGTTATGTGCCTCATTACTGTTATTTCATTTCAAATAGGCTAATTATTGATTATGACTTATTTGTTTCTTGCCATAGTATATTGTGTTGCTTGATTGAGTGTATTATTATATCCCTATTTCTTTGTCACTTGCCTTCTATTATCACTTTTTATTGATTTATTTTCATTATATGAATCTTTATTTGGGCCATTTCTTTATTTTATAACTATTTTTCATTGAGTTTTCCATCTAATACTTATATTTGTATGGTTCTTTCTTTATGTGATATTTGATTATCCATTGTGTGTGGCGCTTACCTTCTTTTATGACATTTCATTATACATTGTGTGTGGATATTTCCTTGCATGATATTTGATTGTCTATTGTGTGTGGTTTTTTCCTTGTGTGACATTTAATTGTTTATTATGTGTGGCTATTACCTTATATGACACCAAGTGATATTGTGTGCATCATGACCATTATATTTTATGTTTATTTGATTTTTTTTATTGAGTTTTGGGTATCATGATCCATATCACATACCTTCTTTCTTGTATGTGGTGAAAAGTTTCATATCAATCATATCTTCCATGTGGGTTACTATTAAGTGCTTATATCAGTGATACTTACTACTTCTTGCATATTTTTTATATTTATTTTGGCTTAACACTTGTATGTCATACACTATATATTTCATATATGCTTTGATGAAATATTCATACTATCATGACATATTCTCCACATGTTAGTGCATGATTCTAAATGATTACATCCTTCTATACAATATGATATGGTTAACTCATTTCTTTTGAGATGAGTAATTTACAGGCTACATTTTCCATCTCAAAATGTGGGAATATTTGTGCACTTGTCATAGATATTCAAGCCTTCATTTACATAAAATTTAATTTTAGAGATAGATTACATGATTCAAAGACTTGAAACTAGTTCAGATTATCAATTTGGTTCATATTAATGGACATATATTTATAGATTGACACAAATTTAGGGGCATATGTAATGCATATACAAACATTTCACAAGAATGTGATTTATAATTTTTTATTTTTTTAGATTTGAGAAAATTTAGATATAGATGTATAACATTTATTGGATCATATTAGGGGGTATGAACATTCTCCATGCACATAATATTATAGTTTTATATTTACGATCATGGCATTGATGTGACATTGATATACTAAGAAGTGAACATCTTGAATCTATAAGTTTGTCTACAGTATTTAATTCCATTTACGTGAGCCTAATAAGGTTTCCCCTTCCATCTTGGTGTTCAAGATCAGTTAAATAAAAAGTGGGGTTGAGGTTCAATGTTGCTCAATGGCCTAACACTACTCCCACTTCATGAAGGTTGTGGAATTTATTTTCTCAATCCATGGACCTTGCCTTAATACATTTGTCTATTGTGGTATGGTCACCCTTAAATCCAATGTTTCAGTAGGAGGACCGATTCTCCAATGCTTCAAAAGGAAGCATCATCTCCAACGTGTCATAGGGCACCATGGTTCATCTACTTGCAAGTATATTCCATCCTTGCTCTTTAAATTTCAAAAGTTTGATTTCAAATTTTATTTCACATAATGACATTGATTTTTATATTTTCATTGTATTTTTTCCTGGAGTGCGTTGCACACTTGAAGACTTGTCCCAAAGATAAAGTGTGTTTACACATGGGAAAGTACATCTCTTTATCTTTTTACACTAGGATTAGTATTTATTTTAATGCTAAAATAAAAAGGGGGCATGTATAAACCTTAAAATATGGTATTATACACTTGAAAATGTTATTATTGACCTACCGTCACCTTACATGACATGTGCATACACAAATGGATCTTGCATACCCTTCTCTTCTATCCACATGTTTTCTATGGGTCTGACCTGAACTTGATTTGATATCAATCACTTATATGGATTCCCTAGTCTTTGTCTAACCTATTAAATATCATACTTAGACTATCTCCAAATCATCATATCAATGTTCCTACCTTTCAAACAAATTTAAACTTAGACATACACAAAATTTTGGAGACATCCAAGTTTGATGGATATGTCCCCATGCCAAGTAATGGTTATTTCTTAAATTTAAGTTATTTTATAGGACATCCCAGATGTTTCATATGTGTCAATGGTGTAATATATTACCCAAAATGTCAACTATTTATACAAGTAAATTTTGAGACTATTTCATTATCTAACATGTTTTCAAGAAAAAACTAGGAAAGCATATTATTTCTTGTGCACATTCAAAGGGACTACCCTAAACTCCCAATTCAAAAACTAGACACAAGGATTAATCCTTATCCAAGTTTTAATCACCTAAGCCAAGTCAATTTTTCTATTTGTCAAGTGTTGAAAGCTAGGTTACATGTTGCATTCATAAAAGGAGCACCATTACACACTTACATCTAATAGGGAAAACTATGTGAAGATTGAATTCCCCCCTAAAAGTATTGGATACATAATAAACACTCATCCATTCATTGGGGAGTGGTTGAAGTCAACCCAAACGACATTATTCCCCTTTTTCAGGAGTAAACATGGTGTCAAAAGTGGATATAGGGTTTCTAAGAGAAGCATACATGTTTATATATTTATGCACAAATTTAGCACTTGATATAATATATGAAGAAAATTTTCAATAAATCATGGTGATTTGTGCCAAAATAGTAAGGCAAATCTTCACAAAATAAATCTAAAAATAATATATGTATACGTAAGATGATAACATCAAAATCTTGATTGACTAGTCCGTCCAGATCTAGACATTCATTTTCCTGATTTGAATGAATTCTAATCCATTTTCCAATCGTTTCACCCACCTACATTTAGTCACAGACTTTTACATAATAGTAACTTGTTAAGTATCGAAATCCCTTAAGTTATTTCTATTAACAGTAAGTTGCAATTGTTTGATTATATTCTACTTTAGCATTTAGATCAATGTTTTATTGACATATATTAAATCATATATGAATAGTGAAAAAATTATGTTTTAATAGATCACATAAATCAATAATAACGTAAAAAAACTACCAATGGAAGCATTGGCCTCTTTTATATGATCCTTTTCACTTACAACACATTGATAGGGTCGTCATAACTAGGATTTTTCAACTAGTGGATAGTTTATTCCTTGTTAAATGTCCACTTTTATGCAATGCAATTCATGAAGGACTGGAGGCAACCTAACAACAATAAGTTAGACTACTTCTCTCTCAAATATGTTTATTGAAAACTTAGCCTAGGGTTGCCTTTGGAACAAAATTTTAATTCAAAGTGGAAATACAAATTCACATAAACTAAATGGCAACACCTTGGAAATCCAATACTAATGTCATGGCTCAAGCCATTGCTTGGAAGCTTCTCTTCTACAAGATGCCTATTAGTGATAGCATAAGTTTTCTTTCCACCAATCCTCTTAAGTGTTGAGACTACAATCTTTCTGACCCTGTCATGCATATCATTTGGAGATGTAGGTTTACTAAATAGACTTGGGTTGTTTTACACATTGATCTTCCTAATATATTTGAACACTTGTTATCTTGGAAACAATCTACTCTAGGCATTAATATTTCTCATAATGTTATTGTTTAATATTGTAGACACTTGATTATCATTTACTTGTGGAAGAATAAATGCATTGTTATTCTTGGTAACTCTTGTATTCCATTTGAATTTGTCATTCAAAATATTTACTCTAATTGTATTCTATATTTGTATAATCTTCTCATATTACTCCAGAAAGATTGTGCTCGCAACAAGTAATTGGTTCAACAAATGACAAAGATTGATAAGTAAATTATAAAGCTTGAAGATGATCAAGTGAACCTTTGTAGAAAGTTAATTACTATTAATTTTTTTTCTTATGATTGTTTTGACTTCTTAATTTTTCAATAGCTCAAACTATTTTTTTCTATAAGGGTAAAGATGGGTTTTTGAAAGGGCCAAAACCCTTTTTACAACAAGACTTGGGATATAATAGTGAAAGCTCAAACAATACACAACATCCAACAACTAACTATACACAAACAATAGATCAGTAGTCAACTTGCAACAAACCAACAACGACCCTGTAATAACCTTACAAATATATATATATATATATATATATATATATATATATATATATATATATATATATATATATATATATATAGAAAATGACAACTAGATAAATTCTTAATAGTAATGGATATCGGAGTGTTTGAATTTTTATCTAGCCATCTCCTTCAATTCCTAATTCCTTTTTACTCTATCACTTAGCTGAATCATTCGCTTAGATTTGATTTTTTTTGAGACCGAATTCCAATCATCTTTATCCTCTCCTCCCTCATAGATAATCTTTGTCTTCGAGATATCTAGCTTCTTTCTAACATACTCTTTGTAAACAAGTCCTTCCCAAAAAATAAGATCCCTAAGATTCCTTACATCTATGTCAATAGATGAAACTTGGAAATTGGTTTGAGTCTCTAAAACTGTAATATCAATAGTTTCCTTTCCTCCATATTACTGATCTTGATCTTGATCTTCCATATCTTTAATTCCATCTTCCAAATCTATATCTTTTTCCTTCTCTTCCATTATTATATCCTCCAAAATACTTTCATTCTCTTCATTTTAATTGTGGTTATAATCTTCCATATTTCTAATCTTTCCTTCCTCAAGATCTAGCTTGAGGAGTTCATGTTATAACTATCAGCATTTTTTTTGGATTGAAACCATGCATTTATATGGATTATGTGTACATAATGCCTCTTCAACTTAGTGCTAAGAACCGAGGTGTATTCATTCTACCTAATTTGCCTAAGGCACGATCCTAGCCTCATCCCTTTTATATCGCTTGGGATTTGTACCATGATAAATGACTAAGCATCAAATTTTGCACCATCATCTACACCATTGAACTACAACCCACTTATTAACTATCAACATTTTCAATTTCTATTTTTTTCAAATATTTATTATAATACGACACACTTATTAAAGTAGCATGGGAGAGTTTGCTCTACTTTTGGAAGAAAAAGTAAAGGTTATCAATAGGATAAGATTTCCTTTCTGAATAATCATATATATTTTTGGGTTAAAGACATTTCCTGCCTTTTCAAAGGTAATAATGCATCTAGAACTAGAAGAAAGTGAATTATTTTCTATTATAAAATTCCTTTAATGAAATACAAAATATTTTTCAATATAGTTTTCACTTTAATATAGTCAAAATTCTTTCCCACACGCATAAAAAGCATTCCATCTTTGAGTGTGTTGAAATTTGACAAAACATGGTAAGGAAAATTGAGATGATTTATAGATACTCTAAATGCCGTTCAATTTATTGACACACTTTTAGATAATCCCATAATTATCAGAAAATATGAGTTCAACGTTTAGCTTCATATCTATTTTTCTTTCACTCAATTTTTTTTCTCACAAGTGTTGTGGGGTTATTTCATGTTTATATGTGAGAGCCTCTTCATTACTTCACCTCGTTGATCTTAATATTGATAGGCCACCCCTACACATCTTCCTAGTGGATGCTTATGATCTCTCCAAAAAAGAGATAAATAATAGTATCAGCCTAAAGAGTTGCTCACCTCACAACTTCAACACTATTCAGACTTATATCTTCACTTCAATGATGGTTCATCGGACCTCTAGGGTACACAAAGATTTATTTACCTTGCAGCCTAAGGGTTCCCCTTACTTAGCATAGAGTTTACTCCCATCAGCTTCACATTAGGACAAACTGCTATATCTGTCGACAACATAATTTTTGTCATATTTTCTCTTTGGATTCTAAAACCAAGATCCATTTTATTTTCATATGTTTTCCTTATTACGAGATAAGGATATGGTTATTTTTCCTCTTCAAGATTCTTTTGGCTCTCTCTAAACATTTATGACTTATGAAGACCAAAGATGTTTAGCCCTCATCCTTTAGGAGATGGTCAACCTTCACCAATATTTTTTCAAATAAAATTACCCAAAGGGGACATGTACCAAGGTAATAACATCTTAATTCTAGCCATCTCATATCATAAATAAGAAGAGGCCTCATGGTCATCTTTTATACTTATATGTTAGATCAACAAAATATCACAAATTTGATAACTTGTAATACCTCACACCCCTCACACCCTTCTTCACCATTTTGAATATAAAAAATTCTATATAACAAAAAGTTTTAGTGCACTACGTAAAACCCTCCTCTTTTTTATCTTCTTTAGAATATCTTCTTCACATTATATATTTTTCAATTCTACAAACTAATCTAAACATTTGATAAACATTAATATATAAATTAAATTAAATTAACTACATTTTTTATTTAAATTACTTTTATTCTTTCAAAACTTGAATGATTTTCATTTTATTCACTTTTGAGTTTATTAAAGTTGTTGTCAATGTTAAAATTTGTAAGGTGTTTATACATTATTAATTATGTTGAATTTATTAAAAGATATTCTTTTTTAAATATGAATATTATTATTTAGATGTTTATATATATATATATATATATATATATATATATATATATATTAAAGTCTTTAAAATAATTTTAGTTTTCTATAAATAATATTAAAATATTAGCTCGTAAAAAAATATATCATTATTGTTTGACCATCAACCATAAATGTATATTTGTATGTATAAAATTTGTGAGTCTATACTATTTATTTTAATTGTTAAAAGATTTTTTCACAAGTTAATTAACCCATTCTAACATTAATATTATTATTTTATTTTATCTTTTTCATTTTATTAACAACATTGATATCATTATTTTATGTGTCTATACTATTTATTTTAATAGTTAAAAAGTTTTTTCACAAGTCAATTAACCCATTCTAACATTAATATTATTATTTTATTTTATCTTTTTCATTTTATTAACAACATTGATATCATTATCTTATGTGATCTTTTCATTTCATTTATATTATGTTTACTAATCAAACTCAAAACCTATAGTGTGCCCCACTCTTATTTCCAAATGATATGATCTCTCAAAATAAAATTTAACATATAGATACACACATTCCATATGATAGTTTGAAAAGCTTCAATAGTTTATATAAAGCTTATGAATCCATACTTTTTATTTTAATAATCTATAAAGATTTTGAGTCCATACTATTTAGTTTAATAATTAAAAAAATGTTGTAATAGTAATATTAAATTTATAAATCAAATTCAAAACTACTTGTTTGTTTTATTCTTAATTCTCAGTGATTCTCAGTGCTTTGATCACTCTTAACACATACATATATGCTTTATGATAGATTGCAAAGCTTTAATAGTTTCTATGTAATTCATTCGAATTTATAAAACAAAATTTTAAATAAAATATAATTTTTTCAAATCAGTATGTTAATGTTGAAAAATGAGTTTCTTATGTCAATAAGAGGAGACCAAAGATATTATAAAATTCAAATCCAAAATAAATTCGAATTTAAATCTTCTAGTAAGAATAGGAAAAACTGATATCAATGGCAAACATTATTATTCAAAATTGTATAATTTTCATAATTTATTCATGTAATTATATGTCAACATGATTTACGACTTCTACTTTATAATTACTATAAATATATTAAATAAATTTATTTAAAAACTATATAGATATTAATTTTGAGGGCCTAACTTAGATTTGTTATTTATTATATTGATTAACGATTTTATTATATTTAAAAGAAAAGTTATTCACTGATAATAGATGGCCTCAATCTTATTGTACTACTCTATCGAGCTTGAAAAAAGGGTTCCAAACTCTATCATATGCCTAAGATATTAAGATTTTTTATTAATAAAAATAAAAAAATTAATATGATAGTCGAATAAATATCAAATTTAAGATCAAAACTGTCATATGACAATCAATCAAATATTAAAATCCACCACCACCTCTTATTTATCATATAAAATACCTATTTAAATACTAATAAAGATAAATACTTTTAATAATCTATTAATTGATTTGAATATACACCAATGGCCCTAGAGTATTTCTTTTCAAGAATCCTCAATGAGTTGTGAATTTATAAGACACATTTCATTTTATGGGTGCTATAGAAACTGTTGATAATGAGTGTACACACCTTTCTCCAATTAAAAACCTACATGTAGAGACTCTTAAAAGTATAAAGGTGCATATACTCAACCAATGGTTCCCAAAGTTATGGACCAATTTCTTAAGCTCAAATGTCTCTCTCTAAATCATCAATAAAATTGATTCTCTGCTTATATTACCTCTATAACAGATGTTGCTTCCAAAAAAAACCCTACAATAATATGGTTGAAGCTCTCAGAATATATTAAGGTTTATTACTTTATGTGAATAATTTTGGATTCACAAATAACCATTGATAAATTTGAAAATGTCACAATAATTCACATACACTACTATTGGGTAATCACATGCATTATGAATGATATATGTAATCATCTTACTGACTTTTCAAATTTATAAATTTTCAGAAATTCAAATTACTAGTAGACCACCTAACAAATTACATTGTTAACCATCATTTCATTGATTTTGGGTTCAAGACGACCTGACAAATCTATATCATTGTGACAAACAAAGGATCGATGAATCAATCCATGTTAATTGAGATACATATTTAGTAGAAATTTGTGGATGTAAGGAAGTAGGTCATTAATGAGCCTTTAATTCTAAATATAGAAAAATAATACATCCATTATCATATTTTATATTTTATTAGTTATTTTTAGATATTTATATTATAAAGATTCGTTTGCAAATTTTAATGTTAATATGAGTAAATGAAAAAAAATTAATAATTTCCACAAAATCAAATAATTTATAAAACTTAGAATTATAGCAAAATTTTATAAGATCAAAAAATATAACAAAATCATTTCGTATTAACATATTTATTTAACACAAGTATTATATTATTAATCTTACACAATTTATAATTTATTTCTAATGCTCTATTTTCTACTTCACATTTTAATTTAAAAAACTTATAATTATTTTATGTACCTAAACTTCTCAATCAAATCAGTCAAATTATCTACCCTCAAATTATCTCATAAATAATTATGATCTACTTTAAAACAACTTCATTGAGAGATCAATGCCAATTTTTCGTCTAAACATACATTAACTTCATCCAAATCACACATTAACTTCGTCCATACTTCCATTCACATTGTGGCATCCATAATTCCATCCACATTGTGACCTCCATACTTCCATTCACACATTAACTTCGTCCATACTTCCATTCACATTGTGACCTCCATACTTCCATTCACATTGTGCACCCAATCAATCTTTATTGACTAAGTAGGGAAATCAATCTTTGTTCTATGATGTGTATGTTACAAATACAAAGTCAATATTTATCAATAATTTTGCTCTTAGTCACTCTTCAATGTTAAAAATATCTACTTACATGGGGGAACTTACCTTTCTTCCCTTTTATGCTTATTGATAAATATGATGAATGTTGTCCTTTAGGTCCAATAGGTTTTGTGTATTGGCAAAACAATGCCACTTTTTCAAGCACATATTAGGCTAAAAATACATTATCAACAAATTATTACTAAATGTAAATGTATATTATATTTAATGTATGATTGTTGTTATATATGTTTCAACTTACCTGATAGTTGCTAAATTTTTCCATATCAGAGTATCATTTTTCTTTGGGTTTGTTAAAATTTGGGGGGCACTTTGCTATTTTTCATTATTGAGGGTTTTAAATACATTTTGTAGTCTTTTTGGAAAAACAAGACCATTACAGTTACTTATCAGTTGTGGTCTATTTTGTTGACATTGTTTTTCTTTAAAAATATTTTTTCTTCTCTTCAATAATAATAGCATCAATTCCTTGTTACATCCTTCTTTTTTTTGCAAAGCTTCTCTTGGGTTGTCCTATGAGTTCAAGGTTTTTTTTATTCTCTACCCTAGATCTTCCCTTCTTTTACATAGATTGATATGCATTCGGGTCCTTTTACATCTGTTTGAAAAATCTACAATAATAACAACAAATCAAGGTATGAAATGCACATACTCTATATTGCATCTATTTAAAAGATTTACAACAACCTTCTAAATCCTTTCACAAGTGCTTGTATATTTTCTTAAGTTTATCATATATTTAATGTTGATGATTTAAGGATTTATGTAATAGAAACATATTTGCTGTACTTTTTTTAATTACGGGAAAGAATAAGTGAATATATCATAGGTGTGGGGTGTGCTGTGGGGGTGGTACATCTAGAAGAAAGTGCCACATAATATTTAGTATTGTTTTTTTTTATTTATAAATTGTAATGTGCTTGTATGGGATTAGCACATAATAGTTTGAAGTTATTGATTATTTGCAAGTTTTAATCACATATGGCTCAGTTAGGCCTATTAAATATTTATGTTTATTGAATATTGTTGTCTTCTTCTTAAGCATCTTATTTATTCATACTAACAAAAAAAAACCTAAAGTAACACTAGTTAATAAATAAGTATTGGAAGGATTATTAAAGTGAACATAGACTAACATTGATGCATCAAAGACAATTTAGAAACGTTTGGATAGTTGAATTGAATTGAACATTTTTAATAGTGTTTCACAACAAGCAATTAATGGGATCATTGACTAATTTTATTTGCATACAAACAACCCTTTAAAATAAGTTATTATGATATCCATTTCATTTTTTGTCTTAAATTTTTTGTTGTATATGCTGATATAAAATTAGTCATTTTTGCTAATCTATCCTCTTCAAAAAAGGTAGTCAAAGAGTTAACTTTCAAGCTATCATTGTAAAGTTGTAGTAGTTGTCCATTTCTAACCCTGAAAACTATTTCAGATGATGCAACTATCAAAAGCTACACTTAAATAAATACATAACTTTTAGATGGATATCACAAAACCTAATAAATACATAATTTTTAGATGCATATCACAAAACCTTATCATTTTTAATTACTCTTATTTGAAAGAGCGTTAATGGAATCTATCTTTTATGCCAAAGGTGTCTTTCATTTAGGATGCCTTTCCATTTTTTATTTAATCTATTTTCTTATCACTTTTTAGATAATTTTATTCTTATTCATCTCTAAACAATCTTATGCCCAATTTTACCTTTTATTTACACCTTGGATGTTCACCAAGTGTGCAATAGATATGTAGTCATTGGATTTTATGTTGTCATTATAAGACATTAGTAATTAAATGTTTATTAATAATATATTTTGTGTTATTTTCATTGAATATTCTCATCTTCAATGTCATTTGTGAAATAACATTAGAGGTGAAGATACTAAGAAAATCTCCACCTTGTTGTTTGAATATGGAAGAAAGCAACAACGTCATTTCTTCTTTTTTGGATTACAACCACTCCTCCAAACATTTGGGGTTTCATAGATGGAAAATTCAAATCTTTTTAAACATTGTCCATTTGGAAGACTAGAGTTTTAGGGTAAGTTAAAAAGTTGGGGGGGGCAGGGGGGGGTGGTTGTAGGTGGCAAAAACCGGACATTTTTTCATGAAATCATGCTTTCAATAAAAATAGATATGTGATTTTGTTATTTAAACTTGGTTATAATCAAACCTGAAACACATACATGGTATTATTGTTATGTATTGTGTCAGGAGTTTGAGGTAGGCAAGTTAAAGAATCGAAAGGCAAGGGATGTGTTTACTAAAATAAATTTTAAGTATAAATTGACATTTACTATACTTTATATTTATTTTAGTAAATATAATAAATTAAGGCCACTTTGCATCTTATAGAATTGGTCTCATAACTTTGTGGAATGAATTACAATTTAGAAGATAGTTCTTCAAAATTTAATTTGGTCAGTTCTTAGTAATTTTTAAGATTTTAGTATTGAACCTAAGGCTTTTAGGCCATAACATTTTCAACTAATGTCCATTTTGGGCAAACATATAGTCATTTTTTGGTTTTAGGGCCTTCTAAATTTATTGTTGCCATTTATAGGAGTTATAGGTGTGTCAAAATAAAATTTTACAAATTAACACACACCCAAAAAATGAAACAACGACATCATATAATTCATTTGTGACTAAGGTAAATGGGGACAATTTAGGGTACATTTGTGTGTGGTCACCCCAATTCCTATTTGAATTCATAAAAAAGTGTTGTGAATGGGAAAATTTAGGTTGCATTGGTGACCCCTGCACACCCAACCACCCCTTTATGTTGATTTTACTTGTGATTAGGTCCCTTATAGTCTAAAAGTGACACAAAATCACCATATCCACTTACAACCAACATAAATGCAAATAATTTTAAGAACGTTTGTGCATAATCACCCATTTCTCTTTGAATTAAGGCCAAAATGGTGTGATTGTGGAGATTTTAGTCGTATTATGACCTGTAGACATCCAACCAGACATTTATGCTAATTTTACTTGTGATTAGTTTCCTTGTAATAAAAAAATGACATAACAACACTATATCCACTTGTAACTAGGGAAACGCGACTAATTTTTGACACACTTATGGATGATCACCTTAATTCACTTTTAATTCAAGTCAAGTAGTGTGATTGGGGTAATGTATGTCACATTAGTGACATGCATCCACCTAACAACCCCTTTATGTTGATTTTAGTTACAATTAAATCCATTATAAGCTAAAAGTGACAAAACAACATTAGATCCACTTGTGAACAAGACAAATACAGATGATTTGGGGTAAATTTGTGTCCAATCACTCAAATTCATTGTGAATTCAAGACAAAAGGTCTGATTACAATAACGTTGGTCACATTGGTGACATGCATACACCCAACAACCCATTTATGTTGTTTTTACTTGTGATTATGAGGATTATATAGAAAAATAAACACAATAACACCATATCCATTTGTGAGCATGGAAAATACATACAACATGGGGAAAATTTGTGCATAATCATCCTAATTCACATGGAATTTAATCCAAAGTGGTGTGATTAGGGAAAATTAATTCAAATTGGTGACCAACACACCCCTAACCAACCCCTTATGCTTATTTTACTTGTGATTATGTCTCTTATAGGCCAAAAGCAATACAAAAACACTATATCCACTTGTGACCAGGGTAAATGTGGAAAATTTTGGTCACATTTATGTATTATCACCCTAATTCACTTTAAATTAGACCAAAGTGATGTGATTGTAGCAACGTAAGTTGCATTAGAGACCCCCACACACATAACCACCCATTTATGTTGATTGCACTTGTGATTATGCCCCTTATAGGCCAAAAGTGACACAAAAACACCATTCCACATTCAACCTAGACAAATGCATATAATTTTGGGCATACTTGTGCATGATCACCCTAATTCACTTTGAATTCATGCCAAAATGGTGTGATTATGGAAAATTTGGCTGCATTGGTAATCTAAACACACACAACCATCCCTTTATGCCATTTTTACTGATTATGAGGATTATAGGAAAATCATATATCTATTTGTCAATAAGACAAACATTGATAATTTAGGGTACATTCATGCATGATTGAACAAATTCATTTAGAATTCAATCCAAAATGATGTGATTGGATAAAATTAATTTACATTGGTGACTAGTGCACACCCAACCACCCCTTTATATTGATTTTACTTAAGATTAGGACCCTTATAAATAAAAAGTGACACAAAAACACCATGTCCACTTGTGATAAGGAAAAATACATATTATTTTTGGAACAGTTATGCATGATCACCCCAATTCACTTTGAATTTAGGCCAAAATGGTATGATTGGGGTAACATAAGTCATATTTATGATCTGCTCACTCCCAACCATGCCTTTACGCAAATAATTTAGGGCACATTTATGCATGATCACCCCATTTCACTTTGAATTTAGGTGAAAGTGGTTAGATTGGGGTAACATAGGTTGCATTGGTGACTTGCACACACTCATCCACCCTTTTATGTTGATTTTACTTTCGATTATGTCCCTTATGAATATAAAATCAACATAAAAACACCATATCTAATCATATCACCCCAATCACATGACTTTTCCCTAAATTTGAAGTGAATTGGGGCGATTATGCATAATTGCTCATAAAATTATTTATATGTTCCCTGGTGGGCATGGTATTTGTTTATGTCTCTTTTGGTCTATAATGGGTCTAATCATAAGTAAAATGGGCATAAAGGGATGGTTGGGTGTGGGATAGTCACTAGGATGACTTTAATTACCCAAATCACACCATTTTGGCTTGAAGTCTTAGTGAAATGGGGTGATCAAGTACCAATATACCCCAAATTATATGTATTTTCCCTAGGCACAAGTCAATATGATCAAGGACCAATGCAACCTACATTACCCTATTCACACCACTTTGGCTTAAATTCAAAGTGAATTGGGGTGATCATGCATAAATGTGTTCTAATTCATCCCCATTTTTCCTGGTCTCAAGTGGATATGGTTTTGTTGTGTCACTTTTATCTTATAAGGGAGCTAATTGAAATTAAAGTTGACATAAAGTGGTGATTGAGTGTGTACAAGTAACCAATGAAACCTACATTACCCCAATCACACAACTATGCCTAGATTGAAAGTAAATTGGGGTGATCATGCAAAAATGTGCCTAAAATTGTCTACATTTACCTTGATCACAAATGGATATGGATTGTTATGTCAATTTTTGCTTATAAGGGACCTAATCATAAGTTAAAATGGCATAAAGGAGTAATTTGGTGTGCTTCAGTCACCAATGGGACATACATTATCCCAATCACACCAATTTAGCCTTAATTTAAATTAATTGAGTTGATCATGCATGAATATGCCCTAAATTGCGTACATTTTCATAAGTGGACATGGTGTTGTTGTGTTTCTTTTGGCCTTTGATAATCCATTTAATTATAATTAAAAATGGCATAAAATGGTGGTTTGGTGTACATGGGTCACCAATGCAACCTATGTTGCCTCAATCACAACACTTTATCTTAAATAAAGTGAATTTGGGTGAACACACATAAATGTGCCCCAAATTATCGTCATTTTAGATGGCCACAAGTGGATATGGTGTCGTTGTGTCTCTTTTGGCCTATAAAACAACTAAGCACAAGTAAAATCAACATAAATGGGTGGTTGAGTATGAAAAGGTCACAATGCAACTTACATTGCCCAACTCACACCACTTTAGCCTGAATTGAAGAGAAATATGGTTATTGTGCACAAATGTGCCTAAAATTATTTGTATTTACCCTAGTCGCAAATAGATATGGTGTTTTAATGTTGATGTTTGCCTATGAGTGACCTAATTGAATTAAAATTGGTATAAATCTTGGTGGTTAGGTGTGCATAGGTCACCAATGTGACCTACATTACCTCATTCACACCACTTTGGCATGAATTGAAACTATATTAGGATGAACTCATAAAAATGTTCCCTAAATCATCCTCATTTACCATAATCACAAATGAATATGGTGTTGTTGTGTCATTTTTAGCCTATAAGGAAACTAATCACAAGTAAAATTGGAATAAAGGGATGGTTGGGTGTGCAATGATTTGTAAAATTTAATTTTGACACACTTAGAACTCTTTAAAATGTCAACGAACAATTTGAAAGGCCTCAAAACCTAAAAATGACTATATGTTTGCCCAAAATGGATATCTATTTCAAAAGCTACATCCCGAAAGACTTAAGTTCAATAATGAAATCTTAAAAATGACTAAGTACTAACTAAATTGGATTTTGAAAAACAATATTCTAAATCATAACTTGTGGAGCTGTGAGGCCAATTCTAGAAGATGCAGAGTGGTCCTAATTTCTTATATTTACTAAATTAAATTTAAAATATATACTTAACATTTATTTTAATAAACACACCACTTGACTTTTAATTCTTTGACTTGTCTACTTTAAAACCCTTGCACATTACATAATAATAGTAACAGGTACGTGTTATAGGTTTGGAAATCCAAACCTATGGCTTGGAACTGAACATAACCAAATCTATGTTTGATCCTAAAAATAACATAATTCAGCTTTGGACATAATAAATATTGTGAATTTTATCAAGATATTTTATGAAAATATGACTACGACGTTGAGCACACTCTCCTCTTTCCAAATATATAATTTTTAAGTTTTTTTTACTACTATAACGCTTCTATCTATATTGATTTTTTAGTATGTTTTTTTGTGCCACTATATATTATAACTATACATGTCTATCTTTTTTTGTGTATCTTTCATTTCATTCATCCAAATCCCAAAACAACATTAGACTATTGTAAACTAGGCTTAATTCTATACACATTAACAAAAATAACTAATTTTGTATTTTTTAGGTAGTTTTGGGGGGAGGGGGAAGGGAGGCGAGGGAATGTATGTTCAGCTATCCATTTTTAGCATTTTTAGCATCTATTTACTTGAAAAAATATTTTAAAAATAAATATTTATTAAAATTTTAGTATATATATATATATATATATATATATATATATATATATATATATATATATATATATAGGTTGCAAACTAGATGATCTTATCTAATATTCCACCAAAGGGATTTGAAAAATACTAAATGATGCTTAAAAAGTGGGGGTGCACAACTAGTTATCTACTATGTTTTTCTAAAAAATAAGAGTTCTTTGAATTTTTTATGTTTGACCAACTTGTACTTGACCATTTTTTAAAAAATAGTATTTTAGAAGCTAGACTCGAAATGCTACAATTCATATTCTTATATCAACTTAAAATTTCAAGAGTGTATGTATATAAAATAATCTATTCAAGTGGAAGTTTCTAATTTTTCAAGAAAAAAATCCACTTAAGATCCTTTTTGGCCTTTCAATTCCATGTACTTACCCACCAATTAATATTGTTTTTGTTTTACAAGAGTACATATGTTGTAGCTTCATCATTTTACGGTTTGTTGTAGAAATTGGAATCAAAATTCTTTAATATGATAGTTACAACCTCTATTGAGGAAGCTATAACAATCAGGATGGTGCCTAATTTGAGATACATTAGACCACCATAGTGCTTGAATAGAGTATAAAAATATTGGAGGGGATTCAAACCCAAGTCCAATAGACTACCCAAAATTGGTAGTATTTGAGGCCCTGATGACAGTTATGCCTTTCTTCCATTTGTCAAATAAATAGAAATGAGCACTACTATTATGAATACAATTGTTGTTGTTAGTGTTATTGAGAATGAGAATCTAAAAACCCTGAAAATATCTATATACGTTGAAATATCTATATATCGTGTTCAAGTTAGAGATAAATATGTGGATATGCGTTGGCCTAGGGATGGTGACGACATATATTTGAAGGCTTATTTGGATGAACCAAATTTTCCCACCATATACTTTAAGAATTTAGGGTCCAATTCACCGATGGAATCAGTTAAACCATCTAATTTTGACTAAATATTATTTAAAATCACAAATGCTTATATTCTTAGGTTGCAAATATTATACTTTACAATAAAAACTATATCTTAATTATTTTTCTTACAATCTTATTACCTTATTATGATTACTATTTGATATTTATATAATATTATATTATATTATATATATATATATATATATATATATATATATATATATATATATATAATATATATATATATAATACGTGTGTCGGAGTATAATAGACAACTTAATTTAGCATTCTAAGATAAAGCTTAGGGTGGGGTTTAAGACTGTTTTTAACATTGTAATTAAGACCATAATAAGGTTGGATATATATATATATATATATATATATATATATATATATATATATATATATATATCCAACCTTATTATGGTCTTAATTACAATGTTAAAAACAGTCTTAAACCCCACCCTAAGCTTTATCTTAGAATGCTAAATTAAGTTGTCTATTATACTCCGACACACGTATTATAGGGTGGGAGAGTTTTTAAAGGTAATACCCATTGCTCTTGGAAGGAAAAGTAGAGGTTATTGAATAAATCTCTAGATGGTCTAGGCACAAGTATGATAGGATAAATTTTCCTTTCGAAGAATAATTGTTCGTTTTTATTATTATTAATATTTAAGGGTTGGTTGTGGGTGGATTGAAGTCTTTGCCCACCATTTTGAAGGCCAAATATTTGCTATTATCGAATCCCATAAATGAAATATAAAAAACAATCTAAATGCTTTAAACTTCAATATGGTCAATATCCCTCCCCCCACATAAAAAGCACCGCATCTTGGAGTGCCATGGCAGGAGAAAATTGGCATGATTTATGGATACTCCAAATGCCTTTAATTAGTTATTTATTTATTTAATTTTTTAAAAATGCCTTTAATTAATTATTTATTTAATTTTTTTTAAATGCCTTTAATTTTATTGCCACAAATGGTTCCAAATGCTTTTGGCTTCATATCTGTTTTTCTTTCTTTGAACTTTTTTTCCTTAAGAGTTCGTTTTTGTTTTCCAAACTACTTTTCATAGCCGTGTTTTTCAAATTTTTTTTTTTTAAATTACTTTTTATTTTATTTTAGAATATGACTTCAGTTTTAAGATATTTAGATTAAGATTTGTGTCTTTCATTTGTTGGTTTTATTTATCTTTTTGTATGGTTGTGAGGTTTGAAAATTATATTTTCAAGTTTAAAATAAAAAACGAATATAGAGAATGATTGTCACCATGTTATTTAAATATATTTATATTAAAAGAATACTCTTTCGTGTCATTATTTTTGTAAAGTTTATCACAATATCATTTATTGTTTCGGTGATCTTTTAGTGGTGATAACAATTCATAGACCCAAATAGTTGAGTAACTCTCATAGTGGTCATCTTAGATATTTATACTTTGCATTCAAAGCCTCTATGGAGAAGGGAAACCATGGATTGTTTCATATTGGTACATGAGACCTTCCTCATTGTTTTGCCTCATTAATATTAATATTGACAAGGCACCCCCACACAAATTCCCAATGGATGCTCCTAATATATCCAAGAATGAGATAAACAATGGCATTCATACTGAAATTTATGAAACCCACTGCCAATCCACATGGTCTCAACTTAAAGAGTCACACACCTCAAAACTTCAACACTTCAACACTATTTAGACTTATCTTTTTACTTTAGTTTAATGGGTTCATCCAACCCCTAAGGTACACAAAACTACAGTTACCTCGCACCTAAGGGTTCTCCTTGCATGGCACAAAGTTTGCTCCCATCAACTTCACATTGAGATAGCCCACCATATCCCTCGAGAGCATCATATTTGTCGGTTTTGCTCCTTGAAGTGTAAGATTGAGGTATATTTTGTTTTTAGATGTTCTCCTTTTTATAAGATAAGGGGATGGTTATTTTTTCTTTTCAGAGATTCTCTAGACTTTCTAAACATTCATGGTTTATGAAGAACAAAGATGTTTAACCCTTTTTCTTCAAAAAATATTCAATATTTGCCATCTTTTCAGACACAAATATCTATGGGGGTATGCACCAAGTTAATTACATCATATTTCCATCCATCTTATATCATTAATAAGAAAAGGCCTCGTGATCATCTTCCATA
Organism: Torreya grandis; assembly: GCA_037957365.1. Classification (NCBI taxonomy): domain Eukaryota; kingdom Viridiplantae; phylum Streptophyta; class Pinopsida; order Cupressales; family Taxaceae; genus Torreya; species Torreya grandis. The sequence continues at coordinate 5,017,553 of JARHVA010000283.1, read as the reverse complement.
CTTATATGTTAGAGTAGTAATATATCACAAACTTGATGATTAACATAACCTCACATATATCACGCACTTCTTCACAATTTTAAATATCAAATTTTTTTTCCTAAAATAATAAATTTAACATACTACGTGAGACCCTCCTCTTTTTAATCTTATTCATAATATCTTTTATATATTATATCTTTTACAATTCCATAAACTAATTTTAAATTTTAATAAATAATAAATTAAATTAACTATTTTTTAAATTTTCCTTTATGTTTTCAAAACTTATATGATTTTCATTTTATTACTTTTGAGTTTGTTTAAGTTGTGTGTTAGAATTTTCTAAGATGTTTATCCATTATTAATCATTTTAAACATGAAAAAGAATATTTTTTTTAAAATATAATCATTATTGTTAGAAATGTTAAAATGATATGTATATATAAAGTTTAACTATTATATATATAAATAAAATAATAATAATTTATTATTTTAATAATAAAAGTTTTACATTGAGTCTTTTAAACCAGTTTTAATTTTTAATAGATAATATTAGAAGATTAATTAGTAATATAACACACTATTCACTGTGCATTTTTATAAAATTCTTGAGTCCATATTATTTATTTTAATTTAGTTAAAAAGTTTTTAAATAAAATAATTAATTTATTGTAACACTAATATTGATATTAGTCTAAGCAGATATTAACTTCGTCCAATCATACGGTTATCACTATAATTCCATTCACGTGCACCCACTTAGACGTGTGTTGAGGGGTGAAGTTGACGTGGTAATCAATAATTAGTGACTAAGTGGGGAATCAAGTAAAAAGACGTAATGAATAAGCCTCGTCATCAATGACGTTTTGGTACCAAGTGGCATAAAGAATCTTTTCTCGTTGTCCTTTCATAGATATAATAGGGTCTCTAATAAGCACATTTAATAGTACTTTCTTAATTAAACTTCTAGTAGTGAGATAAAATCTAAAGTTATATGATAAGTATGTTACAAATACGAAGTCAATATTTATCAACAAATTTGCTCTTAGTCATTGTTAAACGTTAAAAATATATGCCTACAAGGGAAACTTATCATTCTTCTTTGTTATGAAACTTATCATTTTTGTTTGTTATGTTTTATTGATAATTACCAGTTGTTCTAAAAGTGTAAGTTATGTAAAAAAGGATGGCGTATTTTTTGTTTTTAGTGACATACTCGATGAATCTTGAGAAGATACATATTCAAAGTTTGGTGATATGTCATATATTTCAATTTAATCTATAACATGGACAAACAAAAGCCTTGTCATAATCAAATCAACTCTCATGACGTCCTCATACATCCTTGACAATAAAAATTCCATTCAAAGTTATTGCCACCTTCTAGACTACTAACCCCTTTACAATGGGCAATGGTCACGTAAATCCAAAAATTGCCTTGAATCTAGGTCTAGTGTTCGATATGGGCCCTTTGGTGCACGATATCATCAAACATACCTTGTCATTGCTCCTCCCCATCACTACTCATCTCACCTTGAAATCTTTCACAATTTGCATGTTTTGTATGGCCTTGTTCTTTCTTATAGGGGTCTAAGTATGGTGTTTTGTACGTTCTTAAACATGATGTAATTTTTCTAGGTGTCAATATATTGGTATCATGGATGAAAGGAAGCTACAATATAGACTCTAGGACCTCAATGTCTTGTCCCAGGATCAACAACGTTACATCATTGATTCAAGCTACACATGAGACATAGAGCCCTGTCACAATCAAATTAACTCTCACAATGTCCAAGTCCACCCTTGACAATGGAAAATGACTAATATGTTTTGTATGGCCTTGTCATTTATTCCAAGGGTTTGATTATGGAATTTTGATATATGTTCTTAACATTGATGTAATTGCTCTAGGTGTTAATATATTTGCAGTGTGAATGAATGGAATCTACAAGATCGAGTTTGGGACATTAATGTCTTATCCCAACATCAATGGCATTGCATCATTGGTTCGAGATGCACATAAGACATGGAACCCTATCGTAATAAAATAAGCTCTCATAACGTCCTCGTTCATCCTTGACAATAGAAAACATCCATTAAAATATACCACCAATTTGCTTTGATATAACTAAAATGTATCATTCTACATCATTATTACATTAGCATGTCAATTTAAAAATTAACTTAGTCACGTGGGTAGGTATAAATTATATGGGATAAGTTTTATCCATATGTCACTGTAAATAAAAATGCTTATCTTCCAAATGGTAATGTGTTCGTCGATGCTAATATTATATTGAGTTATATGGCCCCCCTAGTGTACGATATCACTTGAAACCCCCTGTCATTGCCCCTCACCACCACCATGCACCTCACCTTAAAATATTTCAATATTTACATGTTCTATATGGCCTTCCCCTTTCTTTTATGGGTTTGAATAGAGCATTTTTGTATGTTATTAAGCTTGATGTTAATCGCTCTTGGGTATCAATATATTGATAGCATGGAGGAATGGAAGCTACAAGATAGACTCTGGGACCTCAATGTCTTGTCTCCATATTAATGATAGTGCAGTGTTGAATCAAGTCGCACATTAGACATGGAGTCATGTCACAATCAAATCAGTGCTCATGATGTCCTTGTCCACCTTTGACAATAGAAAATGGCCAATCAAATATGCCTCCACCCTACAAGCTATAAACCCCTTTGCTATGGATGAGGGGCATGTAAATCCAAACAATTTCACTAAATCGAATGACGGTGTATGATATGGGTCCTCTAATGTTTGGCACTAAATATAATATAATATAAAGTACCCTATATTATGCAGTTATTAAATATAATAATAATATTATTGAATAAATATTATATTTAATTTAATATTATATATTTATTAAATATTATATATAATAATATGTTTTATATATTAATTTAATATTATATATAATAATAGCATATCCTTTTGTCACTTACCTAAAAAATATCTTGTATTGTAGGGATTTATCACCACCCCCACAAGAGCAGTGGCAATATTGATGATCATCTTGTAAATTCCCACATCGACATTGGGTAACACCAGAGGAGGGATCTAAGTCTCGTAAAGTGGCCAATGAAATGGCCATACAGACTACCCCGTGCACTAACTCTCCACATTTCCTACCATGTGTATGGCACAAGTTTCTTGCCATATGCCACCATGGCATGGAACCTACAAGAGCTCATACAGAACCTCTCCATGCCCATATCTGTCGAGGTAAACACTAAGTACACTTTTTTGTTATTGTTCTCTGCCAAGGCTATGCTTTCCATGAGGGCTACCATTTTGGACCTTTTTTTACCCAGAGAACAAGATTCATGAAATTACTATTTCCCAAGCCTTATGGGAATGGTTTCCCACCCTTGTACATCTCCATCAATCGCCAACTCCCATAGAAGTGACTCCTGGGTGATGTTCTTGAAGTAATGACCCACCGTATCTTTGTCCATATACAAGTTGAGGAATTTGGATTTCAATTTCACATGTGTGTGCAGGAGCTTTAGGTTCAACTTAGCTAGGTGGAGGTAATCCATAAGATCAACAATCCATTCGATATACATAATAGTTACCCATCATGACACCATGATATCTCGATGCCCCAGACACATCTCCTACTCATTCATCGCCATGATGATGAAGCCCATCTTGTTTGCGTGTTTATTCCACAACTTTTGTAGGTGCAGTCACTAGAAAAACATAGGGAAATTTATATTAGATGTTGCATATAGATACTTGGTAACTTTGTAGGTATAATCAGACATCCCCACACCCTAGAAGAGCTTTTTAAACTTGTATTTGCAGCTACTTGAGTATTTACAAATTTGACTATGCCCAAGTATACTCCTGCCAAATCCAATATCCACATAGCAAACCAATTGCTTAACTAGTAGTTATCAACCACCAACTGACAAAAGGTGTTCAAAATTCCTTGACATGATTGGCATATTTATATGTCAAAACAAATCTATGTAATGGCCTTGCCAATTAATGCCTCTTATAGAAATATGATGTTGAATGTCCTTTAGATCTTAAAGGTTTTGTATATTGGTAGAGCAATGCCAATTTTTCATTTAAACACATACTAGTCTAAACACACATTATCAATGAACTATTACTAAATGTAAAAGTATATTATACTTAATTTATGACTACCACTATATACATGTTTCATATTTGACAGGGTATCTAATGTCTCATTACTTGAGGTACTTATGCCGGTGGATAGGGTTTCCAACATTCTCAACCCACCTAATAGTTTCCAAATTCATCCATATCTGACCATTCTTCTTCTTTAGGTTCATCAAAATTTAGGGGCCTCCCTGTATTCTTAATTATTGGGGGTTTTAAATGCATTTTTGAGCATTTCCTAGGACTGCAAGGCAAATACAATTACAAATTAGTTACGATATGTTTTTGCGGCCTATTTATCTTATTAAACCCTATTGTGAGATATTTTCAAAAGATGTCATATAAATACAAGTCGAATCCTTCTCATTCCATATCTAGCAAGCAAACGCCTACTAAATCTAAATCAATCAACTGCACAACCAATCTATTTTGTCCTACTCATTTCTATTTTCATATCAATCATAAGAACAATCATATTACATGTCTAAAGTATTGAATAAAAACCCATGAGTGATATTTGTCAAATTATAAGTGAGATCACTGCATGCATCTTCATATAATATTTTTCATCCTTATGTATACACATTCCCTAATTATAATTACATAAGTCTGAGGCCCTCCTTGGAGTATTGTCTATGTAGGCATCATCCATTGATAGAGGGGTCTTTGGAGTTACTTTGACAATGTGAGCCCAGTAACCAATTTTTAGCAAACTCATTCTAAGGGTGCAGAGCTATGGTTTGATCAATTAGAAAAGAACAACATCATATATCCCAAAACTGAACACATCAACAAAAAGGCAACATAAAACACAAGAACAACGAAGTTGGTCCCATTGAGATCTAGTCATTATTCCATACTAGACACCTATGTAATAGGCGGACACTAACATCGACAGTAGTGTCCAGATCTGATAGTAGTGTCTGAGGATATAGAAGTACAATTTTTAGAATCTAACGACTGATCTGAAATACTAATCTTGCATATTTTACACCTATATCTAGTCCAGATAGACTTGTGCATAATAAACTCAACTACCATTTCTCTTTGGTATTGCAATAAATTGATCATCTTTCAAATTCAGTACTTTTAAATTTAACATATATCAATCTAGAATATTTATTTATCTAATTTTGCAATTAATTGACCTACTATAGTTTAGTCTATCACTCTTGTGATTGAACTAATTTTATATTCTCAACCCTATCCCAACACATAAATTTAGGGTTAAACATTTCCAAATGACTATGTAAAAGGTCTTACAGTGGTATTTTTAATATATTATTGTGTAAGAGAAGATAAAATAAGATAATGATATTAATGTCTATGAAAGGCCAAAAATAGTTTATGGGATTGAAAAAGTACAATGTTAAGTAAGGAATAAGTAGTGTAAGAGTAACTCTAACAAATTTAATATTTGTTTAAGGTGTGAAATTACAGTAAAGTTAAAATCCAATGTAAGAGATATCGGATTCCAATATCAACTATTTTGGAATTTTCCTTAGATTGAATAGGTCCAAAATTAATGAAATTTGGTTACTATGGTTTTGTGAATGAACTTACTATTTCAAAAACATCCTTATAGTTTTAGAAGGGTCTCTCTTAGCCTTAGTTTTTTGGGTTCATTTCACCTTATTATTTCGACATATTATGCACTATCTAATCTTGACAAATGTTTCGATTCTAAATCATATATTATTATAAACTCCTCTCTTATCATGTATTACAAAAAAAAAATTAATTATCTAATTAAATATGATTTTTATATTTTAGGTGTGATTACATCAGATAAATTTTCATAGTGAGGAACTCATCAAAGATTTGTCTAAAATCTTGTTAGATTCCTACCATGTGTAAGGTTGCCACATACATCACCACTTTTTCTAATGTTTTTTTGGGCCTTTAACAATAGGATGGATCCCCAAGTATACCTTCACAACATTGTTCAGGCATCCTTCTTAGCTACTAGCTGCACATACGAGAGGGCATGTACTACTCCTTGTACTATTATTCTCCTTTTATATGATCCATGCACTCATGCAATTAATTTTCTTTGATCGAGTTAAATCTCAAGTGTATAATTATTTGAAACATTGACGTCACATAAAATAAATACAGGAAATTATGTTAAAGGTCAAAGATGTTGTCTAATGGAATTCTATGGTAGCAGGATATACACAAAATGGGTTTATAATAAAGTCCTTAGAGGAATTTAAGCAAATGAAATTAGCAAGTTTAAATCCAAACTCAAAAAAAATTGAGAGCATCCTCCCAGACCATGATACAATGAGAGATTTGGAACATGGCATGGACATCAATCAAATGATAGTTAAGAGTGTATAATTACGAGACATAATTGTGAATGCTCTAGTAAAAATCTATACAAAATATGGAAGCATACTAAAGGAAATTGAATCGAATGGTTTGAAAAACTGTAAACAAAACCTCTCTCATTCCTTGCACTCTGCCATTTACTCCTTTTATCCACATTTTTAAAGGATTCATTAGATATCTGACACTTGTTTCAATCATTTATTAGCTGATTATATGTATATGTATACATATACATATATGTATACATATACATATATGTATACATATACATATATATATATATATGTATACATATGTATATATATATATATATGTATATATACATACATATATACATACATAAATGCATATATATATATATATATATATATATTAAGTTAATATATAGATATATTTCATATATATATGTACACACACACACACACACACACATATACATACATTTATACACACACACACACACACACACACACACACACACACACACACACACACACACACACACATATACATATACATACATACATATATATATATATATATATATATATATATGTATATATGTATATATGTATATATGTATACATGTATACATGTATATATGTATACATGTATATATATGTATACATGTATATATATGTATATATATATGTGTGTGTGTGTGTGTGTATACATATATATACATATATATACATATATATATATATATATATATATATATATATATATATACATATATATATATATATATATATATATATATATATATGAAATATATCTATATATTAACTTAATAAAAATATACAAATAATTCACAAAAAAATACAGGTGGTATGAAAGCACGCCATGTCACACTAGGTAAAGCCTAAGAGTAAGACTAAAAGTGTCATAAACTAGGAAAAGCCTAGAAATAAGTCACAAAGTCATAAAATAAAGATAAATTTTATGTAGCAAGAGCAAGGCCAGAAGGTGGAGGATCCATATCGTCATCAGGTCCACAACCTAAACTTGGCAAGCATTTGGAATAGGCTCCTAGCCAGTAGCTCGAGCAGTGTCCTTGTCATCATCTTCTACTTGATATTAAAGTACATTAATATCATATAATATTTATTATAATTATTTATTAGTATATAATAATATTATATTGATATATACTATATCACATTCATAATATTATTATATTTATATATTATATCACATTCATAATAATATATATAATTTAATAATATAATAATGTATTATATTATATTATAATAATATAGCATTATATATAGTAATAATGAGTATATTATAATAATTATATAAATACTATAATATATTTGTTATTAATATTAATATATAATATATTATTATATATTATATATATTTTTGATAGGTAAATGAGGGTTGGAGGGTCCCTCACCTATTTATTAAACCAAAAGTGAAAAGACAACAATCGATAAACACATGGCACCACAAGGAACCAACCTAAAAAGACCAAAGAAATAACCCGCAAAGGGTGGGTCAACCAAAATCAAGCCCTATAGGGAAATAACGAAACAAACCAAACATAGTTCAACAAACCAAAAGGAACTAAAAAAAGACCAAATCATAGAACTAGCACATGACCAACTGCCCACTTATGGATCGCCAGCCACCAAAGAGACACCATTGATCCTACCACTACCTTTCCCCTACATCAACCCACCAATGTCTGATGTTTCACCCCTCATCCACCCTTGCCTCTCACCCAAACCAACCCCTCAACCTGACATCCCCTTGACTGAACCACCCTCATCCACCGCTGTCAATTTCCACCTCCACAGATGAGGTTTGACCACATGCTTCCTATCAAAAGCTCTTCCTACCCTTGGTGTCACCACCATACTTGTTAAACAAGATTTTGTGTGGGTTGAAACTTCCCTTTGCCTTGTTAAGGGATCCTCTCCCTCCCCTTAAGGGGGAGACTGTGGTAATCGATAATGTGCACCATAGAGTTGGGCCAACATTTTAAATGTTGTAGCCAACTTGGATGATTTCCTTGCACTTAAAACCACCACAAATAATGCCATTGGTAGCCTTATATAATTCAATCAATTATAGGAAACACTCTCCCCATCAGGTCAATATTTTTGAGATAGCATTATATGAATTCAACATGCTCCACTAGAGGCAGAAACAATTCTCTAAGTCCTAAAAAGTATGTAAAAGAACCAGACCTTGATCATCTTTCTCGAAGAAAATTAATGAGCATTATCCATGCAACGAGAAACCTTCCATTGTAATCTCCAGTCTAACTCAAATTCCTAGTTGAATAATCTTATTTTCCACTACCAAAGTCATCTCCTTATCCTTCAATTCCTTGAGCATATCCCCACAAAAGATGAAACCACTAAAGAATTCACTTTCACCCTACAATTGGTTTCTAAATACACTAGTCCAATGATCTCCTTTACATCATGTAAGACATTCCTAATTAAATGATGAACACACTCTTTAGCCAATAGTTTGACACTCTCCCTTCAAACTCCATCTCCCTCATATTTGGCTTGACACACAAAAGAGGTTCACTCAAAGACGCTTGTAGCATTCGTTCCATGCTAATAACCTTTCCCAATAGCCAACACCTAAATAAGCTACACAATGTAAGAATTGAAATCCTCCCAATGAAACCATAAATGAATGCACCACTAGCCCTACCACATCTAAAGAAATCATGATGACAAGACATCACACATATGGGATATGAATCCACCCTCATCGAAGATTATTTACTCACAAACCATGTCATCCATCCCACACCACCAAATCCCTTCCACACACCTGAAAGAGTCCTATCAACCCTCCACACACCTCAATCATTACCAATAATGATCACCTCAGCCTACGAGATACCTTTATTTACAAGGCCATCAACCACAAAATTTGCTTCACAGAAGCAATGCTCAACCTCCAAAAAGCTAAAATCATCTAACACACTCCACACCCAATTTAGAATGTTATCGATGTTTTAAGAATCAGCATGCCTTTTCTTCAAGGCCTAAATAATTACCATTGAATCCCCCTCAATCATTTCCTAATTGATACCACACCGAATCAGAACATCCATCCCTAACATCAATACATGTGCTTCTAACTCATTATTGGTGCCATCCATGAGATTCATTGAAGTACCTACCCCTAAAGCACATAGATTTACCCTAGCAGCCCATCAAAATTTAATTTAAACAACCATGGGGGGGAGGCACCCAATCAATCTTACTTGCGCGTCTTAATGCCTTCGATCACATGGCCGACCCATTAACAAGGAGTAATATATATTATACTATATTAATATAGTATACTATTATAATTAATAATATGATATAATATTATTAATATTGTATATTTAATGTTATATATATTATATATACAGTAAAAACATTATAATAATAATATAATCTAATACTAATATAATATTTTATTAATATTATATAATAATATATAATATAGTTTTTTGAAAAATGGTAAGTGACAGTTGGAGTAAGAGAGTACAGGAGTGGGAAATGAGTGAGGGAAAAGGGAATTTTGTGAGAATTTTTGAAGGTCAAGGT